>APFE031062600.1:0-16148 GCA_000404065.3 Pinus taeda | reverse complement strand
AAAAGGCAAAAAGGCACAACTCAAAGTTAGAAACCAGCTTGGCCATTTTATTCTAAACAGAAGGGAGGGATGGAAAGAAGCAGATAGAATGTTGGAAGGCCTTGGCCTAAAACAAAGCTTCCTTTGGAAGCCTTATGACCCCAACAACTTTATATCCCTAAGAAGACAGAAATGCAAGCTCTCTAGCTATGAGCATGAGAGCAGGTTCCACGTTTTAAGACATGCAAATCAACCAAAGTGGAGAAGAAACACATTAGAAGAGCCTCTATCTCAAGAAGAGCTAGTTGAAAGGGCCAGAAGGCATTTATTAAAAATGGCTGACTTGGAATGTCCTTCTCAGGTGCCTACTCTACCAAATCCTCAGACAACAGCACCTGCTTCATCCTCTGCGACACAACAAGAGGCAGTGCAAACTTCCAATCAAGGACAGAGCAAGGGAAAAGATAAAGTGATGGAAGAAGCAGAGGACCAACAAGGCCAACAGGGCCAACAACACCAACAGGGCCAACAGGGCCATCAACAGTAGCCCCAGCAAGAACAACAACAAGCTGACCAACAGGGTCAGGAGAAACAGAAAGCAGAGGGCCAGGCAGCTACTCAAGAAAAGACAACAAATATGGTGCCTCCTAGACAGGATTCTAGGGTAGACTCCTCCATCCTCCAAACCCCTCAAAGGGAGGATATCAGCAGAAAAAGAGAGAGGGAAACCCCCCTCACAGAAGCATCAGATAAGCGGCAAAGGCTCAATCCCTTCTCAGAGGAAAAGATACAAAGTGTGGAGACTTCTGCCAGCTCCTTGCATCAGGAGCAAGATAAGGCAGCACTAGGAGAGGTCAGCTCCTCAGGACAACAGCAGAATACAGCTGCAGCCATAAAAAAACAATTTAAAGAAGCCAAACAGAGGAGTGAGCCAATAAAGATTCGACTCTATAATCACTTATTAAATATGGCTCCTGCAAATCAGCAAAGGCTCATGGCTGCCTTTGATGTGCAATAAGGCAAAATGACCATGAGCCATTTCACTCCTACAGTGCAGCAACCACAAACGGCTGCAGATTATATCAGGACTAATTTAGAAGTCCTTTCAAAAGACATCCACCCCATAGATCAGATTGAGCTCCACAAGCAGACGGGTGAGATGGTCTATGCCACTCTGGCAGACAAGACCTTGATTAATTACAGGCTGCAAAATAGCTTAAACAACATTGCAGGACAGCTTGAGTTGGAGAGGGCATCCTCCCAAGCTAAAGATAATAGAATCAAGGCATTAGAAGAAATAATCATAGAGTTTGGGCATGACCCCAATGACGTTAAGGCAATACAACAAGTCCTTAAACTGAGGGATGCAGACATGGCTGCAATAAAAAAGAAAATGAAGATCCCCCCAACTCTACACCCACAGACAGATGAGGTTGCCCAGCAGAGGCAAGAAAAAGATGCAACTGCATTATTGATGACCTTATACAAGGAGCTAATAGAAACATAGGAAAAGCTGCAAGACACAGAGACCACATTGGAAGCAGCATTGCAAAGGAGGGAGGCAGGGCAATCTTCCAAGCCGCCCACAGAATCAATAAGCCTTGAGGAAACCCCTCAAGATACTGTCCCTCCAAAGCAACAGGCTCAGCAGGATGCTCCAGGCACCACAGCACCAACCACCTCGGCATCAACAACAGAGCAGGCTGAGAGCCTGGACATGCAAAAGATGAGGCAAGAAATACAGGTGCTAGAGGCTCAAATGTCAGAACTCAGCCAAGTCCAGGACAACTTAGCAAAAATAAATGAAAAATATGATAAGTTTAAGCAAAATGTGGCTGAGAGGGAAAGAGAAGTAAAAGCTCTGAAGAAAAGAATGGCAGAGCTAGAAAAGGAGCTTAGTTTTGATAAAGTTACAGCAGAGCTCAAACAAGTTATCTGGACCACCATTGGACAATCAATAACTAACCAATGGGAGTACATTGAGGCCATATATGAGCAAGTGGGACTCATTGGTAGAGCAAGAAAAGAACTGCACAGAGCAAGGACATCTCTAGGCAATATGCCTGAGATCGCCCCCAAGATGATTGAAGTGCTCAACTACAGGACAAGTTCCCAGCTGGTGAGACTGGGAATTGGAAACAGGACTGAAACAATCTCTGTAATCAAAAGAGACCTGACAATGAGGAACCTAATTCAGACCCTGGACAGAAGAATCCAGGATATGCAAGCTGACATAAATAAATTCCAGAATAGGTTCTTGTCTCTGCAGGACAGAGGGCTCCCCAGCTTGTTAGAATCGGGGAGGTTACTCTCACATGACAAGTATATCAAGAGAGTAAGCAGTTTTGCAGCGATACAGATTGCTGAGGCACCAAGTGCATCTTCAGGAGCAGGCCCAGTAACAGGGCAAATTCTTTTTGAAAGATTAGATAATTTGTTTTTATTAAGAATGAAGTCACACACTTATTTGATGAGCCCCCTCACTTCTACAAATTTACAGAGGCTGATGAGACCTTAGGGTCAATTTTGAAACAGCAGCTGCCTCCTCCAGACACATGGCAAGATTTAATAGGATTGCTTTTAAATCAAAGTTAAGTAATCACATCTCTCTCTTCAGCAAAAGGTTTGTATGTCATACAAAGCTGGACAAAAGATATATCAGCAGGTATAAAGACACTGAGCCAACTCAGCATAGGTACTCGGCCGCAACAACAGCATCAGCAAGCACAGGTGGCAGGGCCAAGAAGACACAGAAAAGTAACAGCTGCACAGCAAGTCATTCAGCAGTTATGATAAAGCCGCTCAACCGACTCTGTGAGCCCCAAAGGTCAATATTACTCTGACGGGAGTTAAGAGCTTTTATAACTCATTTAAGATTACTTCTCACCTACAAGCCATGTACGAGTATAAGAAGATATTTTCTTCTCAGATGACTTAATACCTGAGATATTTTTGTAATCAGACTTCTATATATTCCCCCTCGCATTTGTTAGAAGGGGTTGGACTCCGGATGTAAGAAATCTCTTGAGAACTATTTTGTGATTGTAAATCTTCAGACAACTAATACAAAGATGATGGGATTTCTAAAAGCATTATGCTTCTGATGTCTGGCTGGTGTATGGCTGAAAGTTGCAGGATTCCTGTGTATTTCATGTCTCAATAAGTTTTCTTGTTACTCTTTATTTTACATGTGTTCATTATACTTTCATATGTCTTTCATGTTCTCCATGTACTCAATATCTAAGTAGAAAGGAAAAAGAATAGCCTCAGGACTTAATCATTGGTTACCCTGAGCTCAATCTAAGCTATTTCGTATGTTTTCTTCAGTTATGGTAATGAAAGAGTAATTCTTAAGTGCTACTTTTCACACCATATCATCATAGTAATCTATTTGTTTTAGGAATTCAAGTAATTGCTCCTAAGTAATAGACCTCTTTCCCCACTACCCAGCTCAGCAAGGAATTCTTAAATGCTCCTAGCTAGTTGTTTTCACTTCACCCTCACAATTTTACAGTTTGTTTTATGAAATGAAAACAGGCCCTGTAATCCCAGCAACACTTAATCCAGGATCTCAAGAGAGAAACTGCTACAGACCCCATTACCCAATGGATTAGTTTCACCTACAGAGAACACTCTAAAAAGATATCAAAATCATCCTCCCAACCAAACACAAAAGACAATCAAACATTTACTTCATAACTAGCCTAAAAACTTCATTTGAACAGTGACAAATCATAAAGAGAGAGCCCTCTCTGATTACAGCTTGGCTAGAAGTTGTAATCCAAAGATTGGTTAGTGGTTACCCCGGCCGTATTCCTTTAGAGTCAAAGGGAACAACCTGGGTGTTAACAGGCCCTACATTAACGGTTCCTTGCACTCTTTTGGAGGGCAGTATCTGGGGGAACATTACTTGCATGGTGTTTGAGTCATCAGACCAGAGTATTACTGGCATTCCAGGTTCTTGTAGGTCCTTGCGAGTTATGTGTGTTTATCCATCAGTCGTTGAAAGCTCGAACTGACTGGTGTAGCTATAGATTAGAAACGGGAGAGCATTGTTTCATTGTTTAGTGAGTGTGAGCAATTGCATGTAGATTCGAAAGGGAATCACATTACAATGTTGTTTTAATTATTTTTGTCTGCCTGACATCTGAATGAAATGTTTACATGGAAATTTCTGAAGAGGGGCAAAGTGTCAAGTTAAAATTTTTAATATCTTAATCATGTGAAATTACTTATTTTGTAGTTGGAGTTCGAACGTTTGTAATTGGAGAAGGTAAAAAACCTGGTGCAACCTCTCTCTACTTGAATAAACGCAGTGGATCAATTCACATTTGTTGGCTATTGTTCAAGTTGGTGTCTATAATTTATTTTTCTCCCTAATTGCTACAAACAACTGAATAGAGATTCAATGTCGTTGAATATGGGTTTGAATACCATGAATTCCTTCGTAATTGTGGTCACACGATAACAAATAATATTATGGTTATGCTCAGGACTCAAACGCATGCACTTCGTCGATCCATAATTCAGTAACAAAATTGTTAAGCGAGGAAGAAAATGATTCTCTCAAAACCCTTGATTAGCAGTCTAATCCCAGGAATACAACATTTGTTTATGGTTAATTATGCATTAAATGCATGATGGATTTCATTCCCTAAACGAGGTGGCTCATCACGACTGCCTTGATTTTTCATTCTAGCAAGAAATTTCAGGAGAGAATTGGCCGACTTTGCTCGAATTATCAAGATTGGATCAGTAAGGTGATTTTTATATTGCTAAGTTGTCAACTGAAGATTCTTGCAAGACGATGCATGTAAACCTTGTTTTTTAGTTTATATAGTGCAGGTTTATGGACTGGATGGTATTCAGGCAGATTGAGTCAGGGAAATGACTCGCTATTACTTTCATCTGTAGAGGAACATATTCATTCCACTTTTTGTCCCAATAAACTCTTGATTCCAATTAGGCATCCCAACGTAGTAAAGTTCACTCTTGTACACTATTATCACATCATCGCATTGTTTTTCGATTTGGATTAGAAATTTCCGACTCTAAGTGAGAGCATGTATTTTATTTGAGACTATGCAATAAGGCAGTCAATGGACTAGTCAAAGAATTTTCAAGGTCCACCAATGTGGAGCCTTAACATGCAGATTCCTCCAGCAAATGTTCGAAGTTCTTGTCCCACAGAGTAACTGGTGCTGATTGAGATGGAGTGTTGGAGCATTGAAGAGTTGATTGAGGAATGATCAAATTTAAGGAGTTGTGTTGAGGAGAAACTTGTGGACCTGGTAAGGAGTTGCGTTGAGGAGAAGAAATGTTCCACATTGAAGCCCATAAGACGAGCTACAACATTAGTGATTTATTTTTTAATAAGAGGTAAAGAAGCATGAGGACCACATCCCACATGGGTGAAAAGATGAAACCAAAACTTCCACTATGTCGCAAATTAGTATATGCTTTGATGAAATGAAATTTTTTCTTGAATTATTTTGTGGTTTGTAACTAAAACATGTTGAGCCTAATCAACTTAACATGTAAATAAAATTTGTTAAAATTGATAACTCTAACAACTGCAAATTGGAGTTAGAAAGAATCAAGATCAAGACATTGTGTTTGTATATGTTTTTAGGAGAAGTTGGTGAAGTGTGATGGTGGTAGTGGATATTAGTTGGTTCAAGCAACAATAGATGGATAAACAAAGTAAAATATTGTGTGTTGAATAATAAAGAAGACTCAATATTATGTTGTAATGTGAATCACACATGTAATAGTAGGAAAGTATGATGTTTTGTAGTGGTATTTGGAAAGTATGTACTTGGTAACTCCATGAGTTGGAGTTTGTAATGTAAGGTTCATGAGGCATGTGTACCCCTATAAATTTCCTGGTAATATTAAAACCACTATGGAAGTGCGGGTTTGTGATAAGTCGTAAACCACATTGCAGTGTAGGTTTGTGGTAAGCCAAAAACCATGTGTGAGAGTGAAGTGGAAAAGGATTCTTGTAGGCATGGTTTAGGGTCAGCCGAAAAGAACCTGGGCATTGTTTAGGGTAAGCCTAGAAAACCTAGAGCATGGTTATGGGCATCCGAGAAAACCAATGATGACAATGATGGTCGGGGATTTATAAGTACAGGTACAATTACGCAGATAATGGTTGATGGAATGATGTACACGAAGGACATCCAGTAGATTGGTGGTTTAACCGGTTGGTATTCATGCACTCTGATATATGGTTGTTCCTTTATATGGACATTGACAATTTGATGATGATTCATGAATAAGGTACAAGGTGGAATTTTCATATTGGACAAAATGTAAATCTTGTTGATTGAAATTGAGACAAGTAATCATTGAGGAGGCGACTTGGAAATATAATTCCTACTTATCTTTGTTGTGATTCATTCTATGTAGATGAGTTTGTTCCTATCGTCTAGGAGTAGTTTAGATCTAGTTGTTTCCTAGATTGGTGTGTGGTTGAAATATCCTCTCAGCCAACTAATTGTGAGACCAAGACAATTTACCTATCTTGAGACAACACTTCATGTGTATATATATATATATATATATATATATATCTATATATCTATATATATATATAATATAATTTTATCAATAAAATAAGGTGTGCATTATCAAAATTTATTTATTTGCATGTTTTGTAATAGCTTAATATGAAACCTATTTTTTTTTGTGAGCTTTGGCAGAGCTACTATCTATATTACGAAATCAAAATTTGCAACCATTCTTCATATGTTCCAGGTGATTAACCTGGCCGAAGGAAACCAGGAAACCACCTATCTGCATTGTATCCAGACCAAAATTTGAAAATGTTTATCTCCTTGGTTATATCATATCTGCTCTTTCGAGCTCTACTAATTATTCTATCATAATACATCTAAAATCAGTTCTTTTACTTCAAAAACTTTCAAAAAAACTATCCAAATAACCTGCTTCATTAGTCCTCATCTGGGGATATAATCGGCGCAGGTGCCATGGTGCTTGTACCAGGAGTCTCATTTTTCTGTTCCATAACCCATTTCATCTCCCTCAGCATCTGTTCCATTTTCCCCAGGATGAGATTATTACGAGAGGCCTCGATCTGAACCTTCGTAATTTCCTTAAGGAGTGTAGACTTTATATTTTCGAATTCTTCCCGTGTCTAATTCCTTAATTGCTCATCTCGCTGCCTCCTTTCCTCCTCTTCTTCCTCCCAGAATACCTGGTTCATTTCCATAGCTTAGGGAACCACGTGCTTCATTATCCAATAATGTTGGATCAACTTATTGAAGAGAGAGTTGCGGTTATCTGTATTACCTGGATCTAGTACTAAGTCTTCCCATTCACCCTAGGGAATCTCCTGGTTCGAGTTGATGGACCTCAGCTCTCGTTCCCAACCATTTATATGTTCCTGGATTTCGAGGGAATTCCCGACCATGTAAGCATTTATCATATACATCTTTTGCTCGGCCTTTGATTTCCTTCCTCTCTGTTTCGAGTTTTTGCTCAATCCTTCTTCCTGGGTTAGAACATGTTTCTCTTTTCTCGGAGCCATCTTTTTGCTTGACTAGAGACTGTCCTTGATTGGGTATTTCTTACCTATCAAGACATGAGACCACAAATCAGTAACTCTGTTGAGAATTTCTAATTTAAACCATTCACATACCCCCCTTGCATAAATCTAGTTTCCCCAGGTTTGCATATGGTGAGATGGCCTGGACCGCTCCACGTCTTGCTTGAAATTTGGCCCCTTTCCTTTCCTCCACTCGTTGTTTCTCTGTGCTTCCCTCAATGCCCATATTGTTGGGTTTCTATGTATTTAGGAAAATCAACTCTTCTCCCCGGCTACTAGGGCGAACTGCTTTCACACCTTTTTTCCTGAGGATTTTTATTCTTGGCCTTCCTAGATTTTCCTATAAGACAGATAGGGGTAGGGTTCCTGCTACTAGCAAGTTTCTCTCTTCTTCTCGTGTTTTTACCCTTCCCCACCTTGCAAACATTCTTGGGGTTGGGTTTTTCCTTCCTCCGAGGGTCATAATTCTTTTTTCCTAGGGAACCAGCATATCTGGTGGAGTAAGGATATTTCTTCCCATATCTAGGAATTCCTATTAACAATCTACGTTTGCCTTTCGACTTCGGTTTCATGGACAACTCTGAAAAATTACAGAAAATCCTACTGCTATCTATCTCTAGAACATCAGAACAGGAGAATGGATCTACATAGCACCTTTCCTCGCCAGTACTGAAGGTTTTATCTGAACTCTGCGCCTTTCTACCACCTTTTGACATTCCCTCCTGCTTCGTGTTCTATTGCATGCAAATTCTTGATGCCACCTCAGGCCCTCGTTTGTTTATTCTCCTCCGCCTGTCCTTCCTAACCTCCACTTGTTCTTTTCCTTTCCCGACACTCTTCCCCGAGTCCTTTTCTCAGGATTTGTATCTACTGTTCTGATCGCCTTTACTCATCATAACTCCTACATTCTCCTGGCTACTCTTCCCGTACCCTTTCTCTCCTGCCGTTGCCACTTGCCATCCCTTCTCGGCCTCTTGTCCTGACTCCCCATGTTCCCTCCATCTCCATTATTAATTGCGCCTCTATTCTCTTCTCTGCCCCTTCATGTGATCGTACCCTGCCCTGCCCCATCAGCTGCCCAGCTCTGTCATCTACACCGCCCCTATCCTTTCTCACGAGTGTCATATCTATCATCACCTGTTGTGTCATTTCCCCTTGTTTGCCACTTACTAACTTTTCCTGACCATTCTCCTCAAGGTTTCTATTTCCACCGTTATCAACATCAAGAAGTTTATGCAATTGCTCTCTCTCCTCCATGAGCAGGAGCTCCATTCCTCCACTGTCCATCGACTTTCCCCTGTTTCGGCTTCCCCAGTTCACTAACAAGTCTTTCGGTTGATTGCCTTATCTTATTACATGGGTAGGGATCAAATAGTCTATTCTATTGATTAGTTTCCCTATTTTGCTGATTAGCCATGATGTTGTCCAACTCGTGCTTATTTTTTCCGTTGGTTTCTTCTGTTGCAATTGCTTTACAATATCCACCACTAGTTTCGTGTCACCTTCAATTTGGAGGCTCATAAACTTTTATTGAATCGCAATTTCAAGGTTGCGCTTCAGTGCATGTAGTTCCACTTCATTATTAGTTGCCTCCCCATAGTCCATCGAGAAAATTCTCAAAGTTTCTCCCCTATCATTCCTAAAACCCCCCTATTCCTACTTCACCCGGGTTGCGTTTTGCAGCCCCGTCGAAGTTTAATTTTGCAAATCCTTGTGGTGGATGCCTGTACTCTTTTATTCCTCAACCTCTCTGTATTGATTTTTTCTTTGGCGACTGTCTAGCATGCTTTGTCTTAATTGTAGCCCCTGCAGAATCTTCTCCTCTGTTTGTATGACCTTCCAGTCTTCTTCCTTCCATCTTTCTGTTAAAATTGTCTCTCTCATATTATTTATTTGTTGTTTCCATATTTCTACTAGGGTTCGCTTCTCTTCTTTGAAGATCACACTGTTCCTTTCCTTTCAAATGTTCTAGAGCAAGAACCTAGCTAACATCATCCATGCACGATTTAACACCGGGTTTTAGTAAGGATTTTTCGGCCAATTTTCCAAGGTATTTTTGATATTTTGGAAGTGTCTATGGCATCGTTCGAATAACTGATGATGACTGCTCCACAGGATGTTGCTAACAGTGCATTTGTTCATGAGTTGTTCCATCGTCTCCTCCTGTTCATTGCAAAGTATGCAGCATGAGGGTCCCTACCTTCCTTTTCTCCGTAATTGATCCTAGGCAAGTGCCCATCCATGATACAGGATCCATAAAAGGAAAGTTACCTTCAGCCAATGTTTTATTTTCCATAAATTTTTCCATTTTTTTTACTCTGTCTGTCGATTCTGTTCTGCCTTTAAGTAATACCCTTCTGTTATAGAAAAATTTCCTTTTATTCGGGTTCCCCATCTTAGAATATCTTGCCCTATTTTTACCGCGACTTTTTTGGATGTCATTTCTTTGTTGTAATCGTCCTATCTTTCAGTGCCGGGAGCTGCTACCCAGTCCTCCTTTTGCTTCTAATTGTGCCAATATTCCCCTATACTTAGTTTCCAGAAGTTTCCAACCACATCCCCCTCTGCCTAGGAGGTGAATTCTTGGATTACTTGGAGGGATTCTTTATGGATAAGCTTTTCTTGTTGTTGCCAGGATTCCTGCCAAAATTTGGCTATGTCCCCCTCTCTTATCTCTCAGAAACTGTATTCTCTTATCAAATCTTTATTGCTCCTCACTAAATTGCATATTACTGATCGTTTTTCCTCTGTCTGACTTCTCATCCTGTCTTCAGGTTTCTTAGCAGCCTCATATTGCTTCTCCCAAATTTTCTTACATAGGTCCTAGTCGCCCTGTGTCCACCTCCACCACAGTTTCGCACCCATCACTTGTTTGAGTATATAAGGGTCCCACAAACCTAATCCTCCATCTTTGATTGGTTTTCTTAGCCATTCCCAATAGATTAAAGTCCATTTTCGTGTTTTATTGGTTCCTTGCCATAAAAATTTCTTGAACATGGCTACTAATTTTTGACAAATAGATTTGGGGATGGCTTGGCTAGATATCTGATATATTGGAATGGATTGTATTACTGCGTTTAGAAGAATTATCCGACTAGGGGTGTTCAATGACCGGAATGCCCAGTTGTCTATCTTTTTCCTGATCTTACTTATTAGGGGTCCCCAGTTTGCTACCCGGTATTGATGCTCATTGACCATGATGCCTGGATATTTCACTAGGAGCCTTCCTATTCTGAATCCCATTGTTCTCGCCAGGAATCTTTGGGATGCTACCTATGTATTAAAGAAAAATATTTCTGATTTCTCATTATTGATCTCTATCTCAGATGCTTGAGTGAACTCAAAGAGAATTTTTAGGATCTGTTGGGCTTCCTTAAGAGATCCCTGGCCGTAAAACATTACGTTGTCCATGAATTGTTGGTGTGTTATGGGAAGTTCGTTACCACAGATTCTCAGTCCCTTTAGCTATTCCCTGGCTAATTGTGCTTTCACCAGCCTACCTAGTCCTTCTGCTACTAGAATGAAAATAAACAAGGAGAAAGAATTTCCCTGTCTAAGCCCTCTCGTAGGGTTAAATGCTTCGGAAGGGGTTCCATTCAACATAACTGACATTACCGGTGTGCTCACCATTGACAGGATCTATGTCACCCATCTCTCATCAAATCCGTGAGCTTTAACAATGCCTTCTAGGTAAGCCCAACCAAGGCAATCATAAGCCTTTTCCAGATCCAATTTGATTAGCATACCTTCGTTTCAGGAGTTTTTCAGAGAGTGGATTACCTCTTGAGCGACTACTATTCCATCCGTGATCTACCTTATTTTTATAAAACCAGTTTGTTCCTGAGTAATGAGCTCGGGAAAAATTGGTTTAAGTCTGTTCACCATAATTGTAGCCAATATTTTGGACACTACATTACATAAGGATATTGGTCTAAATCCCTGCGGTTCATCTGAGTTTCTAATATTTGGAATCAAAGCCAAGAAGGTGGCATTAAGGGCTAGATGCATACACTTTGTACATCATGATTCTTCCACTAGTTCCACTAGGTCTTGATTCATAAAACTCTAGGATGCTTGGTAAAATTCAATGGTAAACCCATCAGGCCCCGGGGCCTTATTCTTCGCCATTTTTTTATCACGTCCTACACTTCTTCTTTTGTGATTACCTCGAATAAAGCCAGATTTTGTGCTCTGGTCACTTTTTTAGGTATATGTTAACATAATTTAGCGATTTCCTCCTCTCTATTGATATTGCTTCTGTTAGGATCCCCTTGAAATAATCCACCAGAAGCTTCTCCATTTCTTCCTGTTGCAGTACTCTATTTCCTTGACTATATTTTAGTGAAAAAATTCGATTATGTTGTCTGTGATTTAGCATTGCTTTGTGAAAGAATTTGGAATTCTTCTTCCCTTCTTTTAACCATTGGACTCGTGATTTTTGTTTCCACAATATTTCTTCTTGCTGTCGTCTTTCCTCTAATTGATTAATTATCTTTCATTCCTCCTCTGCTAGCTCCTCACTTCTTTCTCTTTCTATCATTTGTTGTTGAATTCCCTCTATTTTTGTCTGTAGTTTCCCTTTCTCTTTTTGAATTTTGTCAAATTCCTCTGTATTCCATTTCTTTATTTTTCCCTTTATGTTTTTGAGTCTAATTTGAAATGTATGCATTTTTTTCTACTTTCCGCTCCCGTTTTACTCTCTTGCCACCAGGTTTCCACTTTGGTTAAGAATTCTATATCTCTTAGCCAAAAGGACTCAAAATGAAATGGTCTTTTTTTATTATAATTGCTCATAGCAATCTCCAGTTTAATAGGCCAGTGGTCTGACCCTATAGAAGGGAGGATGGAGACTTCATAGAAGATGTCCATTCCTATTATATGTCCAGAGACTAAAAATCTATCTAATATTGACGCTATTTGTTTATTCCTGCCTCTTCTATTGTTCCAGGTGAAGTTCCCGTTTATAGTTGGTATGTCTACCAATCTTAAGTCTGTTTGCACAACTCTGAATCTTTCCATCTCTGGGTCTTCCTTATTCCTCCTTTATTCTCCTCTTCAGATGTGGTCATATTGAAGTCTCCTGCAATAATCCACCTTTGTTTTTGGTGCATATTCCTTAGCTTTTGCATATGACTGAGGAATAGACCTCTATTTACTAGGGTGTGGGGCCAGTAGACTGCTGAGACTACAAACCATTCACTTTGCCCGATGAGTCTGAATCTACCTATTAGAATTCTGGGTATTCCTATCCACCAGTTTGTTAAGATTTTTGTTGGGTTCCAAATTACTGTTATCCCTCCCGCACTTCCTTTAGCGTCTATGGTTACTTGTTCATATCTAGGATTTATTTTATTGAGTATTTCCTCTAAATTCTGACCTGAGATTTTTGTTTCTTGAATAAGCATAATCTCTGGTCTATCTTTCCTCAATCGTTCCACTAAGTGTCTCTGCTTCCCTTTGTTGTTCAAGCCTCTAATATTCCAGAATGTAAATATCATTGAGGGGTTTGAATTAGGTTTTCGAACACCTCTGAAAGCGGAATCATTCTCCCTATTTTCACTAACATTTACCCCATTAGTTGTATTGAGTCTTTAATATTTTTCCTTCCTCTTCTTTTTTCCCGCCCTTTGCTTGCCCTTGCTGGTTTGTTCGGCTAGCCTTCTAATTTTCTTATTGTTCTTCAGGCACTATTTTAACTTTTTCCTATTTGGCTATATATTGTTGGAATGTTTCCACATACAGCCTTTTCTGGTCTTCAGGGATAAATTGCTCGTCCAAGTTTCTCTAGTCATTTAATACTTTTCGCAGTACTTCTTTTTCTATACTTAGGTCTTCCCTGGTTATCTCCATTTCTGTCTCCATTTGTTCTACCTGTTCTTTCCCTTTGTCAAGGATATGACTTGGGGCTTTCCTCTTAATGTGGGATCTTTCACTGCAGGAGTTGTTGTCTGTTTCTTTGACTTCCTGGTTTTCCATGGTTTGATACTCGTCTTCCCCTTCTTCCTTTAGGATTTCAAAGCTATTTGATTTCCCTGGGTTTATTTATTAAACCTTCCTGTCTTCTTTGGATTTTACTTTTGTTACTTTCTTCTACTCTTTACCTCTTGGAATCCTTCCTGGTCTATTAGCCTTTTCTTCTGTTGTTTGTTGTTATAAGGCATCCCTTAACCAAGCATCCATATTCATGGCATCTAAACTGTATATGCTCATAGTCCAGGTTTTGTTGCCAGAATTCTTCATGATATTCTAGCTCCACTGAATCTGGGATTGGGTTCTCAATGTTCATGTACACACATATCCTAGCATAAGACGTATACCTTCCTTTCTTTGTGGTTTCCACTATTTTCACAAAACTCCCTATTGTCTTTCCTATCCCTTCCAAGTTTTCTAGGTTCCAAAATTCCATAGGTAACCCATATAGTCTAACTCATACTGGAGCTGCTAAATTTTTTTCCTTATCGGGGTTATAGCATTCCTCCCAATATCTCATAAATAAACTAGCATTATAGTAAAAATAAGGGCCATTCTCAGACACTTCTTATTTGTCTTGCAGGTTAGAGAAGATTACAGTGAAGAAGCCTTTTGCTCCCAGCTTTAGCCCGATATGTCCTTGGCGCTGCCATTTTTGTTGAATCCATCTGGTAAGGTCTCTTTCGGATGGCCAGACTCCAAAAAACTTACAGATGAGGGCACGATCCTTCATATAACTTCTGTACCTTTCTAGTTTATTTGGCGGGATTACAAACCTTGACTTCTCCTCCGCACATGGCAGGCATTTTCCCCTTCTACCCGCCTGCCATGTCGCTCCAAGCACAAGACCTGCATTCTGCTTCTCTGTTGCCGACTCACTGTTTTGTCCTTCCCCAGCCGCTGCATTCCGATTGGAGGGGATCTCTCCCCTCTTGACCTCTTCTGTTATGATTGTGGCTGAAGAGAACAAAGTTCCTTCTAAAGATTAATTACTCCAAAAGACTTGGAATATGAAATTATCCATTAAGGATATAAATAATATATTAAATATGTGAATAGTAAAATGAGTATGATTTACAATGAGAACAAGCAGCTTGTTTATATATCACGCAAGTGTCTCTTCATGAAGAGTCATGTCTTATTAGACATGCCTCTTCAACCCAATTACTACTTAACTAACTATATTTTTGATTATTATCTTTACATTATATTTATATTATTTATTATATATTTTATTCGTTACATTGCCTTCTTCCTCAAAAAGCTTTGTCCTCAAAGCTTGTCGATGAAAAGGCTTGATCTCTTTTTCTGCTTCGAAAATCTTTCTGTCTCGGAATAGTCATCCTCGTCGATACAAGTTGATAAGATCTTCTTAGTGACAAACAAAATTGTCGCACTGAGAAGGGATTCGACCATCCCAGACTAATCTTCTGTATAATATTCTGATCACTGGAATTTTGTAACGACTTGTTAGCATAAGATTGGATTGATGTTATGTCATTATTCTCTGGAACATTAGTTTGTTGTTTCTGTTCTGAATGGTCCTGATATGTATCTTGGTTGAGTTGTCTAATCTTGTGATTCGAATGTCGATATAAAGTTTTTAGATTTTCTTCTGGTGAGGATGTTATTGAATTGGTTATGGAACATTCACTTGGGATGTTCATTGTCTGAACTGCAACATCTACGTGTGTTGTTTCCTTAACTGACTTGTCTTCTTGAGTTGTCATATTCACTCGCTCGGTATTTGTTGTTTTGTTATCAACTTGAATTCCTACATTTGATGCTTCTTTCTCGATAAGTTGTTGTCAATTTCATTTTGCATATTTTGTAATACTTTTTTACCTTCATGAGAAATTACTTTTGAAATATCCGATATATCTTCTGGCGTTACTGAATTAGATTTCAGTGTAACATCTTGGAACGTTATTTTCTTCTTCTTGTAAGAAAATGTTAAAAACTTTTTCTTAGTATTTAGAATAAAGGAACCTAGAGTTTTCATCCATGGTGATCCCAAAACAATGTCACTATCGTTAAAAGATAGGGTTTGCATGGTGAATTGTGAGGTAAAAGTATAATCTCCAATATTTAGGTGTAAATTGCTTATATCGTATTGTTTGCCAAAAAAAATTGTTTCAACTATATTTGATTCAGGAATCACCAATTGATTAACACATTTAGGACTAACATAATTACTTCGTTCAGTAGGACTGATAGAGATTATGATGTCTCTTCCTACGAGTGATCCTTTGATGTTAAATAGTGTGCGAACACATGTACTATGGGTTTCAGGAAACCTTTCATTACTAGTCTCCATTTTTTCTTTATGTTTTTACGTAAACAATGTCAACTAGAGCTATTTTTATTATAAAATATCACTTATTTCTTCTATATATATTTTTCAAATATTCTCCTCCTCTTCTTCTTTTTTTTTTTGTCGCTCTTTTAATAAAAAATATTATAAAATAACAATTTATATATATTATAAAATGATAACTATATAAAATTTATATATACTTTTTTGAGACCAACTTTTCCTTTTATATGTAACTATATAAGGCTTATATAATATCCTTTTTATAATTATAATAATATTTTTTTCTCGGAAAATTAGGATAAGACGTGA
>APFE031062599.1:0-21366 GCA_000404065.3 Pinus taeda | reverse complement strand
AAGATCTCCTTAGCATCACCATGGGAAATCTGATCCACTCTTCACCTCCACCACATCTTGGAATCCTTCGTAAGGAATTTTGCAGCAACCTTCAACTTGGCCTCTTTCGGTGTAAGGTCAAACTATTGAAGGTATTGTTCCATATCCCATATAAATTCTCCAATTGTTTTCACACTTCTCATTCCATCATATGAATCTGGTTCCTTAATCTTGATGTGGGAAGCTTTGCCAATTGAACCTTTCCCTAGTGCCTTTTTCAAAATCGTAATCTCATTGAGAGATTCATAAAGACTCTTCTATAAATTTGCGATCTCATCCATGGCTTGTGCCTTTTCAACTTCAATTTCTTTGACTTCATTCACGTTATGAACATATATCCATTCAAGATACTCATATCACATCTTGAGGTATGCATAACTTTATCCCTACTCACTAAAATTCTCCCTAAGTTCGACATTCTCTGCCTCAAGTGCATCTATATTCATGTTCAATACATGAATTTGATCCAAAATTTTGTTCATGAAAACTCCCTTGATGTTCATGATGGATTCACATATTACCTATGGATCGTCACTAGCGTTCACCGTCAATTTAGTTTAAGATTGTGTCATGAATATAAACTATCTAATTTTCAACCTGACCCTCACTTTGTTGCCTTGTCCCTGCCAAACTATGTCACACTACGACCAACTACTCAACTCTATGTCACCCACTTCCTTTGAAATAGGCTTTTATACCAACTATCATGGCCCCATGTTGTGGCAACTTTCAGTCCACTTGTGAGTGATGTGCAGCACCAATGAGTTTTCACCTTTCTCAGTTATTCAACCCAACCTACACTTACTACTAACACTTCAATTTTATTATAGGTTTCTCCAATTATATATGCAACATAATTACATTAAATTCAATATGGGATAACCATAACATATACATAACAACAATGTGATATCATACATAAAACAACTATAAAGGGGCAGGGGAACTCCAAAGAATTTGCCCCAAATATTATATCAAACATCTGCAATAATATTTTACAAGTGTAAAATATTATTTACAAGTGTGTTGTAGTTGCCTCATTGCTTCTTCCATTTCTATGTTCTTTTCTTCTTAGTTATGTATAACACAAATACTAACTTCGTTAAATTTTTAGCTGTAGTTTGGCCCATAGGACTCAATGTCAAACCTATAACTCTGATAACACATGTAATGCATCTTATATTAACATTAATATATATATATATTTGTAATTAGCATTTTATAGGGAAATTTGCAACAAAAATACTAACATTTTCAATATTTTTCAAGAGTTTTGTACAATGTATCTTGATTTTCATGTTTACTTATTGGATACCCATAACATACATTCTCTTTTTCATAATCATTAATATGTTTTTCATGTGCTTTTGTTACCCTTAACCGCTTGGGTAACCTTTACTATCGAGGTGAAGTGATTCTTTAATATTCAATCCAACCACACCCTAAACCTTCTGGTACATCTATACCCTTATTATATAGTTTTGTTGCATATCACATGGGAACAAAGGAAATCCCGCTCCAACATACATAGCCGGACTTCAGATCTTATAGAACTGAATCCATATATCGCTGAGTCCGCCACCTTAAGCGCTATTACATAGCGCCACTCCAATCGCCGATCTCCAATAGCGATCGCACAGGTCTCCGGTCACTGACCCTTCCCTTCCCCGATTGACCAATACCCAATCATTGATCGGGCCATCACTCATCGGTGATATCACAGTTGCTCATTCTATGCCAACCTTACTCCTCCCATACGATTTAACGATCCAATCATGACTGTTAATCTCCTTTCGATCTGATGGTTGCGAATCAATCACATATCGATATCACTCATAAAAATTCACCAATGAGATGAAGGATCTAGACCGTTGATCTTTAAGATCCAATGGCCCTGGATATTCTTGCTTGTTTCCTCTTTAACTTAGTCTCGATTGCCTATTTGGGGAATTTATACGTTAAACTCAGTTCTGCCACATTCCATCAAGCATGCATAAATTTCTTAAATATCTCTAGATCGCCATCACGCCTAATGATCGATCAACATGCATACAATTTTGGGATTTTAACCCATGGCACACACTCACACACACACACACTCACATACACACACATATATATATATCAGAATCGAAAGAAACATAACACGCAAACATAGAGAGATCCACACAATACCTATCGGTTATATTAATAAAACATGATTACTACTAAGGCATTTCAGCCTTAGAAAAGAGTCTCTCTCGACTACATTGCAAGTATATCACTTTGTCTCTCTTCCCTCTTCTTGAACGCGCAGGTTCATTTTATATAAGAGAACATTGTTGGATTATTATATCAGATCATGGAAAGGATCCGATCATATCCTCTAACAAAAGCCCCAAATCTCTCATACTTGAATGCATGCATATAGACATGGCAGATTACATTAGTAAGTCTCCTTGAGACTTTTATCCATCTTTTTCCCATCTTTAAATCTGTTTTAAAACATATTTTTCCTTGTTTTGGTCCCCTGGTCCACGTCTTTATCCTTTTTCGCTTTGGATTCCTCCCTTTGACTAAGGGTACCCAATGCTCCTGCAACAGACTGCTGAGGCACAAAGGATATTTTGTTAGAGTACTAGCTATTGCAGAGGTTGTTGCAAAGGAGCTCATGAAGATAGAAGAAAAGAAGATGACTACTAATAGTCATAGCAGAGGTTCAGAGAGAAGGCACGTAGAAGATATAAGAAAGAGGATGCCAAAGAAAATGGCAAGAAAATGAGTCAAGAAGAAATTGACAAAGAGGTTGCTGAATTAAAGCAACAACTCAATGCATTAAGGAGAATGCTTGAGGAAAGCCAGAGACTAGGTTGGGTCTTGACTAAGAAACCAGTAGAATGGCATGAGATGCAGAGAAGGCTACAACAAAAGGAAGTGAAGTGGTTAAAGGGAAAACTCAAGGAAGTTGAGTTAGAAATGGAAGAATCCATTTGTGAACTAGAACAAGGAGAATTTCTGGGAGAAAGTGAAGATGAAGACTTGAAGACTGAAACTTCAAGTGGGGCCAAGGGGTCTAATGATTTTAAATCTGACAATTTTTGTATGTTTGCAGGTGAAGGACAATTGGCTGATATTGTCATGAAGAAGGAAAAATACCAGCAGAATCAAAATTCTGTTCTGGAAGAAGATGAGGTAAATAGATCTCATATACAGCTGGTGGAAGATGTCAAGAAACTAAGTGAAGGGATTGAGGAGATTGAAGAAGAGACCATCAAAGAATTTCTGAATCATATGAATGATTTAGAACATCAAGGAGATATGATGGCTGAACAACCAAGTGAGACCATAGGGTCTTATATTTTTAAAACTAATAGTTTGTGTATGATGGTGGATATTGTAGGAGAAAAGAAGCCATCTAAAGATATCTTCAAAGGAGATAAATAGCAAGGGACTAAAGGCAAACTTGAGGAAGAGACTATGTTAACTAAAAACATAGTAAAGGATCATCAATCCATTATGATGATAGACACGGTTGAAATAGCCATGGGAGCTGTTCAGACAGTGAGTGAAGAAGAAGAACATCTACTGAAAGATGTTAAGGAAGAAGAAGTCTATGGGAAAGACTTAGAAAAAGGAGAAATGACATTTGATGATCTATCCATAACAAAGGAAGGTATAGAGAATTGTGTAAAATTTCCAAGTTCTACTCCAATTGAAGTTATTGAATTATATAGAGAATTAGATTTTTAGAGAAGGGAGTTGGAAAAACAAATAATAGACGTTCAAGAGAGATTGTTGAAAAAGAAAGACAAAAACATTGTCAGAAATGAAAATCATAAAAAAGAAGATAGATGTGGAAATTCAGCAGATTGACACTACAGAAGGAGGAGTTCACTACAATGGACAAGAGAAAGAAGGCATCATTAGAACAAATGGTGTGGAAAAGAGACTAATGGACAGTCTCATGAATTTTGCTGAGAATTCGAATCAACATACTGATATGATGACAGAGGAAGAGGAAATAGAGCAACAAACTAAAATGTTGGCAAAGAAAGAAGAAGCACCAAGGCCTCATGTTTTTATTTTTTATAAGTGTTTTGTGAATGCAGGTTTTGTTGCAATTGCTGGAGGAGATTTGGCACAGGTGAGCAACCAAGTAAAGATGAAAGAAGAATACTTCATGGAAGAATTCAATCCATGGAACAAAAATGTTAAATTGCTGGAAAGAATGTTGAATAGTCATGATTTAATCATGAAAGAGGGTAAGGATGATAGGGAGGCAGTCAGTAAAACAAGTAAACCAAATAATGAAGCAAGTAAAAGAGAAGATAGCATAGGAGTCACAACAACTGTTGAAGCAAGAGCAATCAAACCAAAAGTTGGAGCAAGCAAATAAAAATTCAGCATAGAAAATAGCAACAGTAACCTGAAATAAAGAGAAAGAGACAGAAATACAAAACAGAAAATGGACCAGTTCAAAGATATGTTGGACATAGAAATCGAAGAAATATGGCAGTAGATGATGAAGAAATTCAAATGGAAGAAAATGGTAACAGCAGCAAGCAAGATCAATTAGAAGTTGAACCTGGTTGACAGGAAGAAGAAAATGGAGCAAAAGACAGCAGAACTGTAGCAGCAACAAAAGAATAAAGCATCTTGACAGTTACAGAACAAAGTATGGGATCCAGGAAGACCAAGACCAGAAGATACATGATCAAGAGATCAAGAATATATTCTACTTTGGGATTCTGACGCAAGAGCATTCAGCCCAAGGAAAATCATTGTAAATAATAGACATAAGGGGTCATGCATTTTAGGGAAAATGGTTCCTAAGTCTCAATTCAATTTAATATTTAGGGTTTTGAGTGTGATTTTATTATATAATGGGAGAATATGTAAATGCTCTCAAAATAAATGAGAACATGAGTGGTAGAATTCAAATCTAACTCTCTAGGAGCGGGAGATAGTTTTTAGGAATCAATTAGAATAGATATGGACCATTGAGCTGATAAGGAGACTTCTCTGTTTTAAAATAGAGAAAAGAAGAAATAAAGTCTCAAGGAGGCTTTTCTGCCATGTATGGGTGCATGTAGAGCTTTAGGTTTTTGTTAGAGGATTGATTGGACCTTCAACAATCCGATCCAATGTTTCCATATATATATGTATGTAAGCCTATGGGTAGGGTAGGAGGCCAAGAATAGTAGAAATCAAGCCTGTGGATGTGTTGTGAGAAAGACCAAGGAGTCTCAATGAAATCTATGTTTTACATTAATACATATGTAGAGTTATTTCTGAATGTCCCAAAGGAATGTGAATTGTTATTTTTAAGTATTGTTTTATGAACTCGTAGGTTTTGTTACATGAAGTGTGCAGGTAGAGTTCTGCAGAACACACAAAGGTGACATGGAGGACTGTTTGAGTAGAACAACGAAGTGAATTGGGTAGAATAGAACCCAAATGGAATGTAGAGAAAGGAGAATGATTCAGGAGAATCGAAGGGATCATTGAATCCAATTGGAACATCAGAGTAGCATAGTAGAAGCAGTGAAGACCGAAACCTTTAAAGAAGAAAATCACCGAGAAATTGAAGAAACAGTGTAAAATTTCTAAGTAAAAGGAGTTGCGGAGAAGATCAAGTGATGCTCAACAGCGGTTGGATTATTTAGATCAATGGCTGAGATCAAATCGCAGCAGTGGAAGACCCTTTAAAGTTATTGGGATAAACCTTGGAATTTTGCAAAGAGTGAGAGTGATAAATCATGGACCGTTGGATCATGGCTAGGTCAATGGTCATGATTAAATCGCATATTGGCGATCAGAGGTGCCAAGGGTCAGCAGTTTAGTGAAGTCGCGATATCACCGATAGTGATATCAGCGATCGACATTGGATTCATATTGGTGGTTGGAAGGTCGGCTATCAGAGAGCGCAAAGGCAACATAGAGGAGGCAGACCCGATGAGGATATGAATGGTAATTTATAATATTTGAAATTTGTAAGGAGCAGATTTCCTTTGTATTTCCATATGTTTAGTATTTCGATAGTTATATGGCGCGGCCCTTTTTAACACGAAAGCATGTTTAGTCGATCTGATAGTCATATCGGAGTCGGAGGAGGGGTGATAGCATATATATGTATAACCATGTTGAACATGTGAAGGCCGACTACGATGAGGTATAGCCTCGAAAACTCTGCCAAAGCTGTACGGTAGGCATGAAAAGGTAAGAAGTGCAGGCTTTTCCTTTGTAATTGGAATTAAGAGGAAAATAGCACCGATAGTGGTTTATGTGCTTTATATATATATACATGTGTGTGTGTGTGTGTGTGTGTGTGTGTGTATGTGATCCCATGTTATAAGGGGAAGCACATATATATATGCGTGGAAGAAAGGTTCTGAAGGGTTTAAGACCCGATGAAATATGTTAAAAGGGAGTATTCATGAAAAGGGATGATGAATGTTAAAAGGGTGTTTTGAGTCCTGATAAAGGAAGAAAGCGGGGTGATTGAAGTTCCAATTCAAAGAAACTTATAAGAGGGCTACTTGACCATTTATGGTCTGAAGATTTAACTCCTTTGTTGAGTTAAATATCCTGAGACAGTTGGGGATGCATTACATTGATAAATGCATACTGTGGGTATGTGTGAGTGGTAACCCTAGCATCGGTTTTGGCTAAGGATGGTTTATGCCGGGAGTAGCCCTACACCAATTTACCCCCACTTTGGTGGCTCAATCTTTCATGGACCAGCTCTTCAAACTGCATGGCATGCCCACTTCCATTGTGTCTGATCATGACCCGATCTTCACCAGTAACGTTTGGCAATAACTTTTCAAGATACAAGGCACCCAACTCCAACTAATTACTTCCTAACATCCCCAAACTGATGGTCAAACTGAAGCAGTCAATAAATGTTTGGAGACCTACCTCAGGCGCTTCACTTCAGAAAAGCAACATCAATAGGTATAGTGGTTACCTCTAGCTGAATGGTGGTATAATACTAACTATCATGCTGCCACCAAGATGACACCATATGAAGCAGTGTATTGTCAACTCCACCCTTCACCTACTTCTTATATCCTTGGATGCTCTAAGGTGAAAGGAGTGGATCAACTCCTATAGAACCGTTCAACCATGCTAGCCCATCTCAAAGATAGTCTCCATCATGCTTAGAATCGCATGAAGCAACAAGAATACCAACATTGTTCAGAGCTCACATTTCAAGAAGGGGATCAGGTATTCTTGAGGATGAAACCATACAAACAAACATCACTCAAAGACAATGGCCATCAGAAATTATCTCCAAAATTCTACAGACCTTTTCAAATACTTCAACTCATTAGAGAAGTAGCCTACAAGCTATCCTTTCCACCAGCTACAAAAATCCATCATGTCTTCCATGTATCATGCCTCAAGAAAGTGGTGGGGAACAATTATGGAATTAAAATCAGTCTACCTGAATTGGATGGAGAAGGTTCACTCTGGCTCCAACCTGAACAGGTCCTCGACACGCGAGAATAACATCTACACGACTGCACAATCAAGGAAGTCCTCATCAAGTGGAAAGACAACTCTCTGGAAGATGCAACCTAGGAACCAACCACTATTCTTCAGCGATTTCCGCATCTTCGACATTGAGGACAAGGTTATTTTTATGGGGGAGGGCATGTTAGGGTCTAACCCTAACCATCTTATTTATGTAATAGGGTTGAGTCATTGTTATAGTTAGTTAAAGAGTCAATAAAGCCCATATTAATATTTGTAAGTGGCTGACCCACATTTAAACAAAGGGACCACAGTTAGTTGCAAATGGGCCATGGCATTAGATAGATGGTATTAAGAGAACCATGGTACTGACCCATGGTATTGCATGTATGAATCCCATATAAAGGATAGATACTCCCCTTTGAGGAGTGTTATGCCTTATTTTATAATCGAGCTCTGCTCTATTGGAGGTTACTCCATTGAAGAGGCAAGTGAACATTGCTTTCATCTCTAAATAATAAAATACTTGATGTTATTTCTCATTTTGTTCTGTGTTCTTGGTTGTATTTCTTCGTATATTTGGTATTTTGGCATCTTCTCACAGGTCAAGAGCATAACATAATGCCCAAGTTGAAGGGAACCCAATTGTGCTAAAAAGTAAAAGTGGAGGTGGGATATTAAAGGATGGAGTCTAAATACTGAAATGGGATAAACTAAGCTTCGGATGATCGTTTTGTGGTTGCAGGTTTATCGATGTCATTAACAACAAATTTTAAAACAAAATTTGAACTTTTAGTGTGTGCTCCTATGCAAACACAAATCTATAGAATATAGAATTTCCTTTTATTATGATCATGTGGTTGACTTTCATCCATGTTCAGTGAATACTCTACATCAATACACACTTTTTTGTAGCAAGACACATATATTTGAGATATATTTCTTTACCCTCATTACTTTATTTTAATGCATTGTTTAAACCAACTGGTCTAGAAATTAGTTTTTATCAGTTGTAAAGTTATGATTACATATACCCGAACCAAAACAGAGATGATGACAGACTATCCAACCCAAAATTGGACCTGGCACCAAACTGCTGGAAACTCACTAAAGTAAAATACAGACAATGACATGAACTCTTTCAAGGAATATTCCCATTATGGCATTTATCACACAGATATCATGACAACTGAAAATGTATACCATCTTGACATATGTTTATGGTATTTTTTCCACTACACTGATACCAAAACAACCTTCAAGGATTTTTATTTTGACACTTTATGTATTTTGAGAATGTACTCTTATCCCTCTTATATAAAGGGATCACTTTTATAGGTCTTTTTTTCTAGCATTTTGAAGAACATAAGGGGGGGGGGCTATACCAGAAAAATACTATGCATGACATATAGATTCTGCTATATGTAATTTTATATCTTAATAACATTACAACTTGTGTTGTTCGGAAAAAATATACACACACATTTGAAAATGGAACAAAACTTGATTGGATGACCTATAATGGACGTGGGACTGACCTACAGGGATCTACATTCTAATTTAATTAGAGCCAGCTTTTCGATATTTTATTAAGTGACCTTAAATACAAGAAGGTTGGGCCAACCTACAAGATCACTTGGTGAGTCCACATGGTTCAAAAGCCTATTCGTTTTCCAAGGAAATATAGAACATCAGTGAGATATTTACCTACGGTTTATTTGGAAATATAATCACTATGGACTTGCTTGTCCATGTGGAGGAGATTGGGGGTTGCTTATGCAAAATTTAAAAGAAATGAATAGTATCTTGGTTTTCATCATCAAAAGGTTTAATTAGTAAGAGACCTTTTTTTCCCTCTTTCTCTTTTCATTTATATCAAAAATTGAGTCTCCTAGGTTAACAAGGGTAGGAGACCTCCATTTAGCTCTCCTATCTTTTTTTCCCTAGATTCATGATTGACAAGGTGAAAGACCTTCATTTAGCTCCCTTAGTGCACAACATTTTATTGTGAATCTCATGTATCATCTCTCTTGGTAACTTTTCCCACTCAATCCATATGCCCAAAATTTCATTGCTAAGCTAAGGCATTGATCATTCATTCTCTATCACCTTATACCTTTTGCAAGTCATTGATGTTGTTTTGCTATGGTTCCACTCTCTAACGAATCTTATGGTTGTGAATGTTTGGGGACATTTCCATTGAGCTCAAACTCTAATCACCCTAAAGAATCCTAGTAATCATATCTACCACCTAAACCCAAATTCATCAGATCCTTTGATCCATGGAGTGTGAAGTAGATGCATTGGAGAGTTGTTCACTTGGCTTGATTGGTACATTAGGTTACTATGATCTACAAGGATAATTTTCCTTCATCCATAGGAAAGTTGGCCAAAAGAAAGAAGAAGGTTGGTGAGGTGATAGTATTACACTCTGAGGTGTAGTGAATCTCACACTTGAAATTTTTGACATTATCTCTAGAAGTGTGAGATTTTGTTGTCACAAACACCAAGGAACTGTTTAACTATGACCAACACAATTTGAAGTAAAAAATGTTCAGACCTAGAAAAGTTAATAAGAACTAGATAAAAAGGTTAATGAGATGTTGAGCATGAGCATATAGCTTCAACAAAGGAAAAAAGACCCTAACCAGAGCCAAGAAAGTTGGTTGAGCAAGATGCCAGTCACATGTTAGAGTGGAGAGACCCAATTAAAAATAGCACTAGAGCCAGACATTGAGCAAGCATTGAAGTCCTAGAATTATTTAAATTTTGGGGACAAAACACCTCCAAATAGAGGAGGTTTGATTCATAATGGATTGGATCCGATAATAATGAGAAGACTTTGTGTTGGATTAGCCATGTAACCCTAATAATAACCAATTTAGGGCCTTTAATAGTAAAAAGCATAGAAAGAGAGAGAAAAAGGAGTGATAGAGATGGTGATTAATCCAAACTTATATGGTCTTAATCACAAATTAGTGAAGTTAATGATTTTAGCTTTCCAAAGAATGATAGGGGGGGGCGGCGGCGCCATAGCAGCAAAATAGTATGCATGACATCTAGATTCTACTATATGTAATTCTATATCTTAATAAAATTACAAATTGTATTCTTTGGAGAAAATACACACACATTTGAACATGGAACAAAACTTGATTGGATGACCTATAATGGACGTGGGACTGACCTACAGGGATCTACATTCTAATTTAATTGGAGCCAACGTTTCCATATTTTCTTAAGTGGCCTTAAATACAAGAAGGTTGGGCCAACCTACAAGATCACTTGGTGATTCCACATGGTTCAAAATCCTATTCGTTTTCCAAGGAAATATAGAGTAACAATGATATATTTACCTATGGTTTATTTGAAAATATAATCACTATGGACCTTCATGTCCATGTGGACGGGATTAGGGGTTACTTGTGAATTTTTTTAAGGAAATAAATAATATCTTGGTTTTCATGGTAAAAAGATTTAATTAGTAAGAGAGCTTTGTTTGCCTCTTTCTCTTTTCATTTATCTCAAAAGTTGAGTCTCCTAGGTTAACAAGGTTAGGAGACCTCCATTTAGCTCTCCTATATTTTTCCCTAGATTCATGATTGACAAGGTGAGAGACCTTCATTTAGCTCCCTCAGTGTGCAATATTGTCTTGTGAATCTCATGCATCATCTCTCTTGGAAACTTTTCCCACTCAATCCATATGCCCAAAATTTCATTGATAAGCTAAGGAATTGAACATTAATTCTCTATCACCTTATACCTTTTGCAAGTCATTGATGTTGTTTTGCTAGGGTTCCACTCTCTAAGGAATCTTAAGGTTGTGAATGTTTGTGGAAATTTCCATTGAACTCAAACTCTAATCATGCTAAAGAAGCCTAGCAATCATATCGACCACCTAAACCCAAATTAATCAAATCCTTTGATCCGTGGAGTGTGAAGTAGATGCCTTGGAGAGTTGTTGACTTGGATTGACTGGTACATTAGATTTCTATGTTCTACAAGGAGAATTCTCCTTGTTCTAGAGGAAAGTTGTGTAAAAGCGAGAAGAATGTTGGTGAGGTGACAATATCCCCCTCTAACATGTAGTGAATCTCACACTTGAGCTTTTGGAAATTGTATCTAGAAATGTGAGATTTTGTTGTCGTAGACACCAAGGAATTGTTTAACTTTGACCAACACAATTTCAAGGAAAAAAAGTGCATACCTAGTAAAGTTAATAAGAACCAGAGAAAAAGGTTAGTGAGTTGCTGAGAGAGAGCATACAACTTCAATAGAGAAAAAAAGACCCTAAGGAGAGAGAGGAAAGGAGGTTGAGCAAGACCCTAGTCACATGTTAGAGCCAAGAGACCCAACTAAAATTAGTGCTACATCCAAAAATTGATTAGGCATTGAAGTATTAGAATTATTTAACTGTTGGGCACAAAACACCTCCAAATAGGCGAGGTCTGATTCATAATGGATTCGATCAAATAATAGTGAGAAGAAGTTGTGTTGGATCAGCCATGTAGCCCTAATCCTAACCACTTTAGGGCCTTTAATATTATTAATCATAGAAAGAGAGGGAAAAATGAGTGATAGAGATTGTGATTAATCCAAAATTATACAATCTTAATCACAAATTAATGAAGTTAATGAATACCATCATAATGCACGAATCATTAAACTAAATAATACAACCTTTATACCTATATATAACAGATTATATATCATGAGAATCTATGAGATACAACACCATGCAATCAAAATGGTTAAAAACCTACTCAGAATGCATACTATATTTTGCCATCACAACCTAACAAGCATGACAACTCTTACTAGATATTAAGGCAAAAGGAACAATTGTTCTTTGATTGAAATCAATGTGAGTGTTTTGGGTTAAAGATACTATATCGTGATTGCTATCTAATGGAAAGTTGTATGATGTGGGAATTACCATTCTATATGCCTCACAACCTTCATGTTTGTGTTCACCCTCTCAAACAATCAAGGTTTAGATAATGAAAACTTTGAGGAAATCATCTTTTCTTGAATTTCAATTACATAACAGGATAGTCAAATATAATGCAAGAGTTACTCATACTATCAAAGTTTAAATAATGTTAATTTTCAAAAAAACATTTATTCATGAATTAAAATTACACCAGTCTGGATCTATGTTAATTATAGATCTACCAAGGCAAGAGAGAGGTCAAATCTCTTTTCACTCAAAAAAAAAACTTACGTTTCAATAAATTTGATCCATTTCAGCCCTTAAATAAATCCAAAATTAACATAAATCAAAACTGGTTTAATTCAATCTTATTTAAATTAAATAATTTACGCCCCATAACTTAAAACCTAGATAAATTGATTAATTTAAATAAAATTGTTAAAAAAAATTAACCAAAAATCTACTGCAAAAAGCATGCATTCATCCATTCATACATCTCTTGACAAAATGTTCATTTACTATAAATTCAAAACTTTTTACTTATCTAAAATATGTTAATATTTCAAACTTTTAAATGTTGCAAAATAAGTATCTTTACTAGCTAAATAACATAGCTTAATCAAGTAATAATTTTTGTTGTAATACCGACTATTTGTCTTTTGTCGTGATTTTCTGGCATATTTTGAGTTTCATTTTACTATCTTTGTTCCCGCTTTTATTCAATTCAAGGGACAAGCTATATATATACACTCATTGGCAATGTTTTCTACTTTATTTCCTATAATTGCACCCTTGATAATGTTTTCTACGTTATTTCTCATAACGTAAACCCTAGATAAATTGATTAATTGAGATAAAATTGTTAAAAAAAAATCGAACCAAAAATCTACTGCAAAAAAGCATGCATTCTTCCATTCATAAATCTCTTGACAAAGCGTTCATTCACTATAAATTCCAAACTTTTTACTGATATAAAATATGCTAATATTGATAAAATTCTATAAAGGAACCAATATTTCATTAATCAGATATGCAGTTACAATATACAGGAGTATTGTCTCAAGATAGGAAAACTATCTTGGACATACAATTTGTTGGTTGAGAGAATATCTCAACCACACACCAAACTAGGGAAACCACTCCTATAGAATAGGAATAGACTCTTTATATAGAAAGTCACAACTTAGACAAGTAGGAATTAATATTCCAACACACCCCCTTAATGAGTACTTGTCTCGATATCAATCTGCAAAGTCTAGCTGTGGTCAAACATAAAAAGAATATCTTGATGTCCATATAAAGGAGCAACCATCCATTGGAATGCATGGGTATTAACCATTACAACCGCTAGTATTGTAGGACATCCTTCACATACATGGTTCTTTCAACCATTATAACTGCACACCTGTACATGTACTTGTAAATCCTCCTCCAATATCATCGTGGGTTTTATCGGATTACCTGTAACCATGCTTTGGGTTATATCAGATCACCCTCAACCATGCCATCAAGGGCTCTCAATGACCAAAGCTAAACACAACCACCAAGGCTCAACTCAACCATGAAGGCTCAGCTAAGCCACCAAGGCTCAACACAGCCACGAAGGCTCACCATAGCCGCCTTGGGCTACAAATCTTCCACTAAGGCAGTCTAGCCACTCTCGCCACAAACTTGCCACTAAGGCACACCAACCACTCTGGGCTATAAACCTGTCACTAACGAACTCCAGCGACTAAGGCTCACCAAAGAATCGACTCAACTAGGCAAAGGGTTTTCTCAGCTAACCCTAAACCATGCCAACATGAATCTCTGTCCCACTTCACTCTTACATGTGGTTTCTAGCTTATCACAAACTTTTTCAGGATATGCAAATACAAAGTGGTTTTTAGATTACCACGAACTATTTCAGGATACACATGCCTTACAAGGCTTACATTTCACAATCCATCTCTTGGAGTTACCAGGTACATACTTTTCAACCACCATTACAAACATCTTAGACTTTCTTACTAATGTATGTGACATATACTATGAGTCTGCCTTATTTCAACATACAATATTTTACCTTTTTTATCTATTTATTGTTGCTTCAACCAACTTTTTCTAGAATCATACTTAGTGCTTTCATCTTGAATATTTCTACCTTCGATTAGAAATTGCTAGAATGATCAATTCTAGACAATTGCATTTACATGTTGAGTTGATGAGGCTCAACATATTTCACTTACAAAACTCAAAATTCAAGAACACATAAACCAATATGTGGCATTGTTGTGGAAAAGTTGGTTTCATCTTCACCCATATGGAATGATTATTAACAGTGTTTCTTTAACTCTCAACCAAAAAAACAAAAAAATGGCTAACGCTGCAGGTTATCTTATGCCCTTGGATATGGCACATCACTCCTCATCAATGCAGCTTCTTAACAAATCAGCAAGCTGCTCCTCAACACACTAGTTGTGCACACCGTGAGACCTAATGATTCAAATAGTTGACACTGACTTCGATGATGTTTCCACCAATTGCACCCTTTTCAATTAGTCAACTTATCTATTCTGCCTCATGCAGTCTAGTAAGAAGTCTAAGTATGCCAAGCTCGACCTCCTTAATATCGGCACCCACCTCAGCTCCAACAATGTCGCTAACTACATGTACCATTACTACTACATTAGAATGTGAAGGGATGCAAAAATCTGAAGACATTGCCTGCCGGAATATCCAAGCTCATCTATTTATACACATTGAATGGAACTCTAGTACGTCTATTCATGAACAATGATCATGAATCAAGAACAACCACTGCACCGGATTTGCAATAGACGGATTGAGGAGGATTGATCCGTCTACAAAGCCTATCAGTTACATTAATAAACACTTCATCAGAATCTCTGGGTCTCAAGGGCATTTTTGGGGGTTTGATAGATATGCGGACCCTCTATTTCCAAAACACTATAAATTTCGATGGATGGCTCCTCCATCTACTGGTGTGTCTTGATTCCATGCTCGACTCTGCGTGCGCCTTGATTCCATGCTCAGCTCTGCGCGGGCGGGGTGGAAGGGTGATTGGGACGAGAAGAAGAAGAGGGCTCTTTGACAGGAAGAGGCACCCCGCCTCTCATGTACGAAGGAACGTAAGTACCACAGGAATGAGGTTGCAATGCATGGGTCTCGTTCTCCGCCGGTGCTGCAAAATCTGCCCATGATGTCATTCTAAGATTCGATTTGAAACCCTTCCGAAACTCACTCTCTCTTGTAATTTTTTTTCCTAAAGAAGTCTCTTCCCCCATAGGTACGCAATTGGGATCTAAAAATCCAACATATCCTCCGACTCCTAACATGCCACCTGAAAGTTTCACTAGCAAATTAAATTCCCACATTATATGGTGAGAAATCTGAAATTCTACAACTGAGGACCAGTGCAGATGGACAAACAAAAAATAACATAATCTTTCTCAAGAAAACGGTATATACTTCTTATTTTCCTCAGGGCTCTGATACCATGATAGAATTCTATAAAGGAATCTATATTTCATTAATCAGATATGCAATTACATATATACATGAGTATTATCTTAAGATAGGAAAATTATATTGGACATACAATCTATTGGTTGAGAAAATATCTCAACTGCACACCAAACTAGGAAAACCACTTCTATAGAATAGGAACATACCCTTTACATAGAAGGTCACACTTAAGACAAGTAGAAATTAATATTCCAACAAATATTTCCAAACTTTTAAATGCTGTAAAATAAGTATTTTTTCTAGTTAAATAGCATACGTTAATCAAGTAATAGTTTTTGTAGTAATACTGAGTCTTGCTCCAAATGAGAGCCCATTTGAAATAATTGAAACCCTAGAGCCAATGCCACAAAATCAATCAAATCTTGCAACCATCTCCCATCGAATGCTCCAAGAGATGGAAGTTGATAAGAAAACCACAATCTTGATGGAGAAATTTGGCCCCAAGTGAAAAGTCCCTCAATCAACAATAAGATCTAAGACTGAATGATATCATTACTTAAACAAGGAAAATCCTGGAGATGAAGGAGAAACAAAATAGGCTCAAGCCAGATGAAATAAAAATGTTTGAAAACTTTTAAACGATGTAAAATAAGTATATTTTCTAGCTAAATAACATAACTTAATCAAGTAATAATTTTTGTAGTAATACTGTGTCGGGCTCCAGATGAGAGCCCATTTGAAACAATTGAAACCCTAGAGCCAATGCCACAAAATCAAGCAAATCCTGCAACCATCTCCCATCGAATGCTCCAAGCAATGGAAGTTGATAAGAAAACCCCAATCTTGATGGAGAAATTTGGCCCAAATTGAAAAGTCCCTCAATCAACAAGAAGATCTAAGATTGATTGATATCATTACTTAAACAAGACAAATCCTGGAGACGGAGGAGAGACAAAATAGGCTCGAGCCAGATGAAATAAAAATGTTTGAAATTTTCTGAGTATGGCTCGAGGGGGACATCAAAGACATCACAGTCAACTAGATTACACTGTTTGGAAACATTTTCAACCAATGGAGTTCCCGATCCGGCAACCTGGAGATCGAATCTAAAGCTTCTGGTTCTAGAAGAGACGGGGATGTTTTGGTCATTACACTTCTAGATAGTGAGGCCCCAGAGAAAGGAAAAAGGATTGAAAGATGCCAAGGGAGGTCATGAGGGAAGTAGGTGAATTTTTACTCAAATCGGTACAAATGTAGCCACTTATGGATTACTTTCCCCGATCCATCCCACATTTTCAATGAAAATCATCTCTTGGAACATTCGAGGCTTCAATAGCAAAGGTGAGCTCCGATCTCTGAAAGAAAAAATAAATAAACTCAAACTAGATATTGTGTTGTTACTAGAAGCTAAAATGACAACAGATATCGAGGCAAGCCAACATTGTTGGAAGTTCTGTGAAGTCACGAAGATAGACGCCATTGGAATGGCTGGTGGCATTGCGGTTCTCTAGAACCCCAATCAAGTAATCTTAAAATACTGGATCAGCACACATTATACCCTCTATGGATCTTGTCAACCCATTGGTTCTGACATGTGGTTAAATTTAACAACAGTTTATGAGCCTTCCACCTGCCAAGCCAAGGACTCCTTTGTCAAATACATTTATGCTCTTCACACTCAGATCTCCTCTTCATCTTGGATCTTGGGAGGAGGTTTTAATATTATATGGGAAACGGGGAGGAGACAGAATATTAGATCCAAACTCCACATCCTTCAATGAGTTGATTGACGAACTCCACCTAACATAAGTGAACACCACGACAGGAATCCACACCTGAAACAACCAAAGAGGAGGCTAGTATGAGGTGGCTTGCTAATTCGACTACTTCCTTTTATCTGAATAATTTATCCTCCAATGCCCTCTTATTGGGGCATCAATCCTACCCTCTCTTGGCTCGGATCACTAGCCAATTTGCCTTAATATGGTGTCCTACTCTCCCCCGAAAAACAAATCGTTTCGTTTTGAAAGCTTTTGGCTGCCGCATCCGGGCTTCATAGAGAAGTTAAAAGAGTGGTAAAACACCTAAAGGTGCAACCCTTTTGGGTACCGCATCCGGGCTTCCTAGAGAAGTTAAAAGAGCGGTGAAACACCTAGAGGTGTCTTTAGGGTCGTGCATGCAAATCTTCCAGACAAAACATAAAGCTCTGAAACTAAAAATCAGATTTTGGAATAGAGAAGAGTTTGGTGATATCTTCACAGAAAAGCACAAGTTAGAGAAAATAATGGAGGCGATTTAAATGCAAATAGTTTGTGAAGGTTGCTCATAGGAATTGGTAGCTAAAGAGGGCCATCTCCTTTCAGAGTTGGAAGAAAGAATGCTTAAAGAAAAAACGTTGTGGAGGAAAAAATTTCAAGTCCAATGGCTCCGAGAGGGAGAGCGGAACTCAAAATTCTTTCATATATCCATGATCTTCAACTGCTAACACAACTGCATCACCTTGCTTACTTCAGGGTAGGGTCTAAGTCTGGAAAAGCACCAACATATGGAGAGAAATTTAATTTCCTTGTTCTCGTCTGCCTTGTCTGAAGATGATGCCAAAATAGATCGGAATAAATTGAATGCATTACTCGCCACATCCCTCATCTTGTGACTCAGGATCAGAATTCAGCTCTAATGCACTCGATATCATATGAAGAGGTGGAAATGGTGGTCAAGGAAATGCAATCCAATAAAGCGCCTGACCCCGATGGGTATTCCTGGTTGAGATATTAATTTCATGGGTATTTAGTTGTGGGTTAGTTGTTATAAGCAGTTTAGTCTTACGTGAGTTCTACTCTATAGGTGTCAAGTTTTACTTCAGTTATTTATTATTGATGTTTACAATGTAATCTATTTAGTCTTTTAAAATCAAAATATTGAGAAGAGCCATCTCTGCTCCACTTTTCAATTTCATTCTTTGTCATAGTATCAAAGCTCAGGTTGTGTAAGACTCCTTGAGGGAAACACAGAAAGACAAGTTTGCATAAGACTCAGTGAGAGAAAAGAAAAGGAGTTTAGCCTAAGCCTCTTTAAGAGAGCAGCGGAAGTTTGAAAAAGCCTCCGAAAAAGCAAAAACCAAGAAGCCAGCTGCAACAAAACAAGGCAAAACACATTGAAAAAATTATTTTGGGAGATTAATGCTTTCCACTAGTTAAAACCATTGGATTAGTAACTCCACTAACACTGAGCAAACAGAAGCGAAAGCATGTTAATTTAGTCTTGGCTTTAGCACGCAAGATAGTGGCACCTGCAGCTGTGTTATAGCTCACCGAAAAACTCAATGCTATCATAGATAACAAAACAAGCCGCTGAAAAATTTAAAAGGCACGAATCAAGAGTTTTCAGAAAGTCAATCTTCACAAATCGTAAGAAAGGTACTCGGTACTATTTTCAAATTGCGTTGATAGGTTTAATGAATTTTTTTGTTAAACCTTATGATTTGAAAAGGGAAGGTTGTAGTACTTTAAAACAAGCGTTTGAAAGAGGCGTACTGGGTTTGTAGGTTTTTTTTGGGTTAAAAAGAAAAGAAATTAAATAAAAAACCTCGAAAGTAAATGAGAGTTTTTTCATTATTTTTTAAATAAAATTTAGATAGTATATATATATTTATATATATATATTATATATATTATATAATATAATATATATATATATATATATATATATATATATATATTAATTAAGTGTTGGGGTTTTTGTAGTGCATTATATTAGATATAATTTTGACTAGTGAAATGAATCACATAGCGTCAATAGCGTCAATCATCATTTCCGGGACTTGCACCCAGTTACCAGGACTTCCCAAGAGGTCACCCATCCCAAATTGCCTCTGGCTCAAGCATGCTTAACTATGGAGTTTTCCCCACAGTCAAGCCCACTTAGCTTGATACCCCATTTTTCATTCAAAGAAATGGCTTCCTCTAGTGCTTTGCCACAAACCTTGACTCTGTTTGGCAAAAATTTTGAGTTTTGGTTTTTGAGAATGACGACATTCCTACAAGCCCAAGAGTGTTGGGATACACTTTAGACTGCATATGTAGAGCTGAATGAAGAAGCATGGGTGACCACGACTAATAATCAGAGAAATGCAGCGAATGAACTAAAAAAAAAAAAGAACACAGAGTCAACTGTTGGATTCAAAACTCAGCAATGATTCTAATTTCGACAAGATAACAGCCGCATCCATAGCACATGAAGCTTGGGAAATCTTGAAAGTTGCATTTCAAGGTAATGATATAGTGAAGACAGTAAAATTACAGAAATTAAGATCATAGTTTGAAACCCTAAGGATGACTGACATAGAAAATGTGGATCAGTTCATGACTAGAGTTGTGGGAATAGTAAATTAGATCAAGTTCATCCGTCAAACAATTTTAGATGAGAAAATTGTTCAGAACGTTCTTCGAAGTCTACCCAAGAAATATGACATGATTGTAACAACCATTCTGGAATCCAATGATCTTACAACTTTCTCAATAGAATAGTTGACTTGATCGCTTCTAGCACACGAAACAAGACTCAACTTGGCAGAAGATCCCATGGAACAATATTTTGAAGCACAACTCTCTTTTGGTAGAGGTAGAGGCCGAGGATATAGAGGTGGAAACAAGTGAGGTAGAGGCATATCAGAACATCATCATGTAGCAGAGCAGTGGAGACCTCCACAAAATCAAACTCAAATAAGTAGACCTTGGAGCAAATATAATGTCGAGTGTTATTACTGCAAGAAATTTGGGCATTATGAAAATGAATGCAAAAAGAAACAGTGAGATCAACATATGAGGCAATGTCCATCTCTCTAATAATGAAGGAGAATCCTCTGAAACAATGTTTCTTTCATGCAGTCTTTCGAAAGACACTCAGAGGAAGGATATTTGGTTGTTGGACAGTGGCTGCAGCAATCATATGACATGTAACAACAATCTTCTTTCTTATCTTGATGGTTCCACAACATCAAAAATTACCCTTGGAGATCATTCTTGCATTAAAGCTAGAGGAAAAGGTATTGTTCCTATTCTTACTAAATAGAATCAATAGAAATACATTCCTGTTGTTTATTATGTTCCAAATCTGAAGCATAACCTCATTAGTGTAGGACAACTAAAGGAACATGGTTATGATGTAATATTTCAAGGGAACACATGTTATATCTATAACGTTGGCTTGAGGGGCCCTGACCCAAGTTTAGTGTTAGCTAGCCAAACAAATCCCTACACTACTAGCCTTTTCGGCATCAACCGACGAAGTATGGACCGAAGTCTCACCTGAAGCAGTATGGGGGGATGATGGAACCAAGTTTCTGCACCCTGAGATGGTTGTGATGTCGGTTTATTCCTTCTATTCCTGCTTTCATGCAGGTCGTTAAGTTCTAGGGCTCTATCTTCCTAACCCCTTATTCCTCTCTTTGATACCCCCACGAAAGGGTA
>APFE031062591.1:142948-158169 GCA_000404065.3 Pinus taeda | reverse complement strand
TCCCGGGGTCGTAACTTTGGCATACGATCTCCGTTTGACGTGTACAATAGCTCATTAGAAAGATCTATCCGAGCACTACCACTTTGGGAAGGGCAACATCGGTCCATGGACCCATGTTGCCCCCAGATTTCCTAAAAAAAGTCGTTTAAGGCCTCAAAACAGCTCTGGAAGTTCAGGACCTGAAAAACTGCTAAAAATAGTAAACTATGCTATAATTTAGGAAACTGAAAAAGCTGAAAGAGACACTTGTAGGGGTCTAAATGGGATAGGTGGGTGGCCACCAACATCCACCTGGATCATTCCTCCCCCCCTTAAGAAGCAATGGTCCCCATTGCGTTAAGTTCCTCCATCTGCTAAACTTGTCCTGCAATCTCTGATGTGTCTAGTAATGGTGGGAAGCATGGTCGACGACGGTCCACATTGAACACTTGGTGCAGGCGAAGGAGTGGAGGGATGATGTGCTCCAAAGCATTGTTCCCCATAGCCTTGGTACTGCTGTAAGGACCTTGTCGGAGTGGTCTGAGCTTCTGATGGGTTTTGGTAAGGAGTTCTTTCTGTCGATGCAACCAGACTTTGTTGCCCACCTGAAACTTGTGTGGTACCCTTGTGGGTGAGGAGAAGTTGTTCCTGTGTTCTATCATGACCGTATCCATTTGCTGCTGCTGCTGTGTGGAGGAACCCTTTGCGGGGGTCATGGATGTAGCAACGATCTTCCCCTTACTTTGGGAGTGAACTAGACAGATGAATTTCCTGGTATGGGAGATGAGCTTGCTGCCTTTCTTAGCAGTGATCAAAGACGTGGCAGTAGGTGGGGCTACCTCCGGTATCCTATATAATGAATCACCCAAAGAAATAATGACAGCGCGAGGCCTTGACTCATACATAACATGTCGCCTCCACAAGTATGGATGGCCTAATAGTACATCACAAACATCCAGAGGTGTAACATCACACAATACCTCGTCTATGAAGGGCTTGATGCTGTAAGGAAGGCAACACTGCTGGCGAACTTTAAGATCTCGTCCTTCATGAAGCCACCCGATACTGTACGACTGTGGGTGTGGTGTAGTCAATAGGCCCAACTGCTTCATGACCTCAGCTGAAATAAGGTTCTTTTGGCTGCCACTATCGACAATGAATTGCAGCGGTGAACCCTTCACCCACATCTGTGAGTGGAAAAGACGCTCCCCCTCCTCTAGGTCTTCGAGCTCATTCTTCTGAATCTTGGCAGTGGCAACAGTGGCACTGGGATCCACATCAATGATCTACTTTCCTTTGCCATTCCCCTTGTCAGGTTTTGGCTCAGGGTCGGAACATGCATCTGATTCAAAAGCCTTCAACTCAGCCACCAGCAACTGCTTGGTCCGACACTCACGTGTGTTATGAGTGGGACTTTTGTGGAACTCACACCACTTTCCTGTTTCCTTCTTCGGCTTTGTGGTGTTGTTCTTTTCTTGTGGCTTCGACAGGTTGTCTTGGGTCACCCCGCCTTGGCTTTGTCCTTTGGGCTTCGGATTTGCAGATCCAAAGTCTCTCTTCTTCTATTTGAACTTTTGCTCGATTTTGACAGCGTATCGGTATGCTGTGCCGAGTGAGGAGATGTCCAAGAACTCCATCTCTTCCTGGATGTATCTGTGTAGGCAGCCGCGGTATTTGAGCACCAGATGCCGCTCAGAATATTTGATACCCAACTTTGTGCGAAGGGTATGAAAAATGTTTGTGAACTCTGGAACATCTTGGTCTCGTCCCTGCCGCAGTGTGGTCCATTTGATGTATTTGTCCTCATAGCATTTGACAGGGTAGTACTGCTCCTTGATGACATCCCGGAAGTCATTCCAAGTGGGTGCGGCTGAAAATAATGAGCCTGTACTTTCATCCTTCTGCTCGCAGTAGGTTTCCCACCAGTCCTTGACGTGGGGGGCTGCTTTGAGAAGACCGAAAACAATCTTTTCCCGACTTGAAAATTCATGAACAGAGAAATACCCATCTAGCAGATTTAACCATTTATCTACGGCATCTGCGTCTATTTTACCCTCGAAGATGGGGATTTCAAAATTAACTTGTACCTTAAAGGGCGTGGCGTTTCCAGAGTCGCTGCTGGAAGCCGATGCGTCACCTCTAGGTAGTCGCTGAAGGATCTGCGCAAAGCTATCCATCATCGCGTTCCTTTGTTGCTCGAGGGCTTCTTCGAGCAAGATTTTGATAGGATCTCCTGCCCCCTCGTCTTTTCTTCTCATCCGCCATGGGAGGCCGTCGGGATTTGCGAGGCTGGTCTTGCAAAGGTTCGACCAGTTCAAGCCCTAACTCCTTATATCCTGACCTCGTTGGGGACATGCAAAGAAAAACCGAGAAAAAGAAGACCGCTCTGATACCACTGATCCGGATTTAAACAGGAACGCAATAGATTACAGAAATAACCATAAATACAGAGATGCGATAACCATAAATAAAGAGATGCAGCGGAAATAACACTTCATTTCATTAATGGAAAATACCGAAATATGCTTACAACCAGAATTGGAAATAAAACCAGCTAGGACGATGGTAGCTTATCTCTGAGAAGAGATGTGTGGCTACATGTCTCTGAACTGTTCCGAACTTGTGTTACAATGGCTCGAAGGCCTATTTATTATTGAGAAAACAATGGAAAACCCTTCACATTCCAAAACCGACCCTTAGAAGATGAAACACCAAATTGTGGGCCCCGTTTTGGGTAAATTGGTACATCAATTTCCCGGGGTCGTAACTTTGGCATACGATCTCCGTTTGACGCGTGTGATAGCTCGTTAGAAAGATCTATTTGAGAACTACCATTTTTGGAATGGGCAACATCGGTCCATTGCACGGACCCATGTTGCCCCTGGATTCCCCAAAAAAAGTCGTTTAGGGCCTCAAAACGGCTACGGAAGTTCAGGACCCGAAAAACTGCTAAAAATAGTAAGTTGTGCTATAATTAAGAAAACTGAAAATGCTGAAAGAGACAATGATGGGGGTCTAGATGGACTTGGCAGGTGGCCACCAATATCCACCTGGATCAACAAAGGCATTAAAAACAAAAAAGGGATTTTTAGCAAATTTATTTATGAAAATAAAGGAAATTAAGAGAAAAGGCATATAAAAGGTCATAGGTTCCATGTGAGGAGGAAAATGAAGGAAAATAATGGAAAATGAAGAAATTAGAGGCCTTATGCATAAAAAGGCTTCTAAGGATCAGCTCATGGCTTTTTTCAGTTCAAGTTTTGAGCTCTCTCATTATTCTCTCTCACTCTTGCTCTCTTGGTCACTTAGAGTTTTCTCGGAGCACTCTAGTTTGGAGCAAAGGAAAGGGAAGGCAAGGAAAGGAAGGAAAAGAAAGCAAGGAGCAAGAAAAGGAAAACAATATCAAGTAGCTTCAACCTGAATACTTATAGGTAACCTTTTGCATGTGTGATTTCCTAGCTAGTTTGGACATGCATGGCTTTGCATGTTGGTGTATGGTTATCTTGCTATAAGTGGCATGGTTTTGTCGAGTTATGACAGTTGATTTCAGCCTAGCCTAGAATTTTTCCAGATGCCATGATATGATGGACTTTTATTTCAGTTTTTGAGCTTTGGTTTGCCGGATGGATTTCAGAATATAGGGCAGAGGTGGTATGAAGGTTCATTCCCAAAGGCCTAGGAATCCCTTGGCTGGTTTTGGTGGGATACAAAGTAAAACCTAAGTGAGAAGCATTGGTTTAGGGCATAGTGATCAGAGTTTGGATTGTGGTAAATCTTGAGAGACAAGAAGATGAAAAATTCCTCAAGGATAGTGATGGATTCCAGATGGAATTCCAAGTTCTATTTAGTTGTGATCGAAGCACCGGTTTTGGTGTGATCACTGTTGGATGATGGTGGAGGTGGTTTAACCTCTAGATTCCCTTGATTTTTCTTGGATTGGTTGTTCTATGAGATCCCACATTCATGCTTGGAATATGGCATGTGGTGACTGGATGAAAGAGAAATTTGGTTTAGCCATGTCTATGATCAGGTGGTATGTGGAAGTCCCGAACCTGGTTTGATTATCCTATGATTAATAAAATCTAAGTTCTCTTACTTTTGCATTGAATTATATGTGGATTTAATGGTTGCAACATATTTGCTATTTATATGGTTTTATGCTGGTTATAAGCATGGTTGAATGATTGGTCCATGTCATGGTTATTTCACATATTTACTTGTAACTGTTAAATGGATGGATGTAAGACCTAATTGATGATGTAGTAGTTCAATGGAGAAGGAGGTGATCCTTTTGGTTATGTTTCATAGGTTGTTTCAGTCTTTTATGCTCAGTCTTGTATCCTAGACCTATAGGTTGCATTGATGCCAAGTGTTTGACAAAATGTCAGTCCTGATTGCAGATGCTCAGGCCTAGTCCTGAGGGTGATTTTGATTGATCAACATGGTTATCATTGTTTTAATTAGTTCTAAAAGTTACAAGAAGTTCTGGGCAGAGGCCAAGATTCTGGGCTAGAAACGTGGCTCAAATCCTGGGGTCACTCGCACAAAACTAGCGATTTTGGACCACAGTCACTGGAAGGCAGGCCCGTGAGAGTGACTTTAGGTTGTTGGTTTCTCCTTTTCCCATAGCATGAGAGTGACTAAGGCCTAAGAGTTGTAGAATAGAAGTGGGAGACAAGGATAGGTTGTCTTAGTGGTTGACTTGTGTCCTGAGGGGTTTGTTGATGATGTTGGATGATTGTATGTGATGTTCCATCGATTCCACTTCCTTAAGGTGACATAGGAGGTCGAATTGGATCATAGTAGCCTCTCTTCTCATGTTTACCCTGATTGGAATGGTTAATTTGGGTAGACCTGGGAGAGGGTATTACATATTTCAGGAAGTATCGATTCATCTTGTATATTACCTCAACTTCCACATTTATCCTAGTTATAGTTGTAGTCTCTCCTATTCCCTTTCTCATCTAAACACAATTACAAATATTACCGTACCATAGTTGTTTCGATCCGGGAGAAGGATAATATGTAGTTTTGATTTTAAAATTTATTAAATTTTTAATTCCATCTAGTGTTGCTCTGTTTCCAATAGGCTTGTTTAGTACCTTGAAAGAGTCACCATAGGAAAGAAAGCATTTCTTTTCTTCCAGGGAGGTTGTTTAGTACCCCAACGAAGTTGATTGCTTCTCCTCTTTGCACATGAAGCCTTTCTCTTCTTTAACCCCTTATTTTAGTTTCACTATTCTGATTGAAATTTATCAGCTTATTGAGAGGGATCCTAGCTTATTGAGAGAAAGAGAGTTGATTCCTTCAAAGAATGTTATATACCTCTTAAATTAATATTCTCACTTTTAATTTTCTCCTTTCCCTTCTCTACTCAATTGGATCGGCAGGAAAACACTACTCAATTAAATTAATACCGAGTCAAGGAATGAATATGCTAAAATAGTCACGGGGTTCATGGTTCTGCTTAAATATTTTTGCTCGAATGGATCATATTTTCCATTCCAACATCATTGATCTTAAAGGTATCAGATCTAAGAAAAGAAGAAGGACCAATATTTAACCAAGTGTTGTTGAATTTCACAAAGCTCTTCCAAAATTTCTCCACAGTGGTTAGAACCTAACAAAACACTCCCACACGAGGTCTTATTTACATAAAATGAGCAAAACAAAAGGAAAAAAGAAAGGACAAGACATGATATGAATGAAACAAAACCAAAAGAGTGGAAAAGGAAAAAAATAAGTACATGGGTAGAAACACAACCCTAGGCTACTATTGAAAATAACACTTAATATCTTGGGAATTAACAAAAAGAGATTCCATATTCTCATCTAAGGATTGGAGATGATAAGTATGGTGGCCAAGATTATCATGAACAACAAAGGGTCTAATCGACATGGATTGAAATTTGGTATGTTATCCTTTCTCTTCATGGGATTCATCCCATTTCAATACTAGGTATCCCACACTTGATCTGAATTTGATTGCTAGTTAATGTTGTGCTAGTATCATTTACAGATATAAAATTTTCTTTGCTTTGGTTTGCTTATCCATAAAGAGTTTATCCATGAGCATGTGATTGTCAATTCATCTAACTTGGTCAAATTTAGTGTTTTTCATGAACTTAAAAGCATGAATTTAAATGGTTGAACAACATCATATAAAAACACAACAAGAACAAATAACAGAGCTCAATACACAAATTTTTGTTGAAGGAGTTCACCCCTCCTGGGCTACATCTCCTTGGTCTAGCTTCATAGTGTGGGCCTTTGTATTAGCTTCAATAGTGCTCAAATTGTTGTTACATGCATATCATTCTCTTGGAACCTATTCCAATGAGTTTAAAACATTCAAATCTATAAGAAATGACTATTTTTTTACTCAATTTGGTTACCATTTGCTCTGGGAATGGCCTCCAACACCTAGTGGCCTGGGGCTTCAAAAATATTCAAGTGATCAAACACACCTATAGATGACCTCTTCTGCCTCTAAAACCTACTCCAATGATTTAAAATCATTCAAATCTATCAGAAATGACTATTTTTTACTCAATTTGGTTACCAACTACTCTAGTAATGGCCTTCAATACGTGGTGGCCCTAGGCTTTGAAAATCTTCAAGTGACCAAAAAATATTGTAGATGACCTCTTCACCTTTGAAACCTACTCCAATGAGTTCCCAGCATTCCAATTAGTCAAAAATTACTATTCATTTTGGAAATTTGGTTGAGAATTGAGTAAGTTATGGCTCAAACAGTTTTTCCTAGAAAAGCTCTGCTAAATCAGAGATACTCTAGTTAAGTCTGCCAAGTTTGGTGGTGGTTCCAGATTTGGTGGCTTCGCCATAAATTCCACCAAATTAATTATGGATTAATGAAATGCTAAACTGATTATTGGTGCATTAATCCTGCTTAACAGTTGGCCCCTAGCTCCTAGTTTGGGCGCTTAATCACATGGGGTGGGGGCTAGCCCTGTGGGGCTTGTTTTTTAACCAAACTTTCAGAAGCTCTAATTTTTGCATACAATTTCGGTTTTTCGAACTATTCATGGTGTTGGAATCCTGGAGATGAAATATATCCATTAATTTAGGTCTGAATAAATTATGAGCACTTTCATTTTTTAGCTAAAATATTGATCACTGATCAACATTGAACTCCTTGTTCCCCTCATATTTATTTTCAAACCAATGCTTGATACAATTATGATGCACAACAAAATATTATTTTCCTTTTCGCCTTTCTTCCTATAACTTAATAAAGGTGTCTATCCTTCTCTGAACAACATGACAAGGTTTACCTCAAGATTATTGAGAAAGTTGAAGGGACGGTAGGTATATGCTCAAAGGGAGGATAACTTCATTTTCATACATGAGAAAGTAAGGGGAGGTATTTATAGAGAGTTTTGGTGTGACAGGTTAACCCATAAATAGTTCACTAATACATTATGCCAGTTCCTTTGCTCGAAGTTCAAGTTAGGTAGATTTGTGCGAAAGTAGATCTAGGGTTACTCTTTGTTGGGCGAAGGCTGAGAATATGCCTCCCTTATGTCTGATAAGTACGGTCACACCCCTTTGCAAAAGACCTGGAGGTCAATAGAATAAGAGATGCAGTAGCGGACAAAAGGAAGGTATAAATCTACGAAAAGGAAAATCTAAGCTATAAAGGCTTCATTATACACATCACATGGTCTCTGGATGTAGAAACCTGGTTCTAGCATCCCCCAATACTACTTCGGGTCAGACTACAGCCTGCACTATTGAGGTTCTTGCCAAAAGGGCCAGTATCAAGGGTTTTATTGGTTGGTGCGAATAATTCTTAACCCGGGTCAGTCCCCCTTAATCCAACAAATGGTTTCATTACCATGATCGTGATCTATCTAAGAGATATGTGATGTCGAATAAGTGGCTCCCTGTGAAGAAATATATTGACAAGTGGATTGAACGAAATGTGCATGTGTTTGCAGCTCAAGACAATAGAAACCCTAAATTGTCGAAAGAGAAGTGGTTGCAGAAATATTTGTACACAGATGAGACCAATGTGTTCTTTTGTTTCTTCCCTGATGAACTACATGAATGGTGGTATAGATTGGTTGATAGTCAAGGGACATGGAGGCTTGACAACCCTATAGTGTAGACTCTAGAACTAGGGCAACATCTAAAATCCTCAGAAAGAAATATTGTGTGGGTTGTAGATCATTAGACTGATCGCACACTCGGAAGTTTTGTAACTGAGTTCGCGATCGATAGAAATATTAGCTATAGTGAAGCAGAACTTAGGCTCTTCAAGGGACTGCGAGGTAAGTATTTGAAATCATTGAAAACGTCGATTAAAATGCTAATATGTGAAAAGAGGGTTTTTCAGTTACCCTGACGTTTGGGGCTATGCGAAGTGGGAAATTCTTTAGAAGAAATGAAGGATCAAGATTAGAGTACAGTCTGCTCATTGAACCCCCTTCAACTGATGATGAAGGGATGGTACTGACTACACCGCGAAGTGCAATACAATTTATTAAGCAGGGTATCGCGAGGATACCTCATCTATCCACTCCACCTCCACCTCCACCTCATACGCCTACGCCTTCGCCTCCACCTCCACCTCCACTTCCACCATTTAACATGGAAAATGCGATGAAGATGTTGGTTTTTAAAGGAGTAGGGAGTGAAGATCCCAAACAGTTGTGGTTCATTGCAGGAGCTGTATGGATGACATAGCAGATTATGGACGATAAAATCAAGAAAGCGCAATTGGTCACACCCTTCCAAGTCCAAGCATTGACATGGTACATCAAGTACTGCACTGATAACCCCAATGCGACGTTGGTAGAGACCCAACATGATCTAAACAAGGAGTTTAGAAAGCCTAAGTCAGAGGTAGAGTCCGTGACCGAATTTAAAGAAATGTGACAAAACGATAGATGAGACACTCTAAGATTTCGATCAAAGGTTGAAATTCTTGATCAGGCAGGACAATATCATGATTATGGATTCCCAACATCAACATTGGTATATCGCATTGCTCTTTCCGTACTTAAGATTTTTGTTGTCACAACAAAATATAGCAACGCAAGAAGTAAAAGCCTTAGAAATCGTGATGAGGCTGGAAGCCTCACCCATACAAGATACAAACCTTGGAGTGCAATAGATTCACTCACGGCTAGAAAGACTGCACTTGGAGTTGTAGATCCTAAAGAAAGGAAAGGAAGCTCAGCCGAAGGTGTGCGCTGAAGTCTGGTGCTTGAAATGTAAGGGCCATGGGCACGATAAGGATCGTTGTCTGACTTATAATAACTATCTTGTTGGGGGAGGGTATGTTCCTCTAAAACAAGAGAATACCATTAGGCTAAGCACGGGAGCTGCACCATGGTGTGCTATATGTCAGTTTGCAGGATAGCATGTGACTGATAATTTCCATTTATTGCAAAAGTTTGTACAGACCCCCCAATAGTTGTTTTGCAATTTTTGTAAATCTGTAGGTCATGATGAATGATATTGTAGGAGTTATGAGCTGATGATGGATAGAACCCCTACCTACTGAATGTAGGCAGAAACCTAACCTTGGGATCAGGGTGAGGGAGCAACGCGTAGAGGATTCCAAGGCTAAGGATGAGGAAGAGGGGGCGAAGCTGGTAGATGATGGGGGTAGATAGTGTGGTGAAGTAGGACACTTCATGCGATATTTCCCAAATCCCACACATTTGTCGTGTTAATATTGTAGACAGTTCAACCATGTGATAGAGAAATGTGTGATCCTTATGGAAAAGATGCAAGAAAAGAAGACATAGCCCTAGCAACCTACACAGAACATCCAAATGATGAGGGTGGAGGCCCGTGAAGAAGATCAGAGTGTAAATATAGTAACAAAAAGTGGTATGGCCACTGGTGCATATAAGGACAAGAAACGTGAGACTGATGGGTGGGTGCACAAGGTTGTTGAGAAATAAATAGAATTTGATCTTAACCAAGCTAAAGAGACCTTGATGGAAGAAAATAAGAACTTCACTGAGGCCTCCACCTCAGGAATCCAGGAGAAAATGCCAGAAACTAGTGCAACACAAGAGGTAGATCCTTCGGTATTAGCTACTTTTCTAAAGACCTGTATGAAGTTGTTGCACGATAAGAAAGCGGTATAAGGGATGCAAGAGCTAATTGTCAAATGTGTGAATAAATAAAAGATCCCTGCTGAACAATGCAACGTAAGAAAAATTGGTAAGCATAAGAAGCGAACAGGGCGTTAGATGAGGCTAACCGCACAAATAGGAGAATATGAAATGGATCAGGTAATCTTGGATCGAGGATCTGATGCAAATGTCATGCCTAAGCATATGTGGGAGATAATGGGGAGGCCTGTGCTACAGTGGTCTCCTATCCAACTACGTATGGCTAATCAACAAAATATTATTCCAATGGGGTGCTTATATGGTGTAACGATAGATATTGAGGGCGTGAACGCGTTGGTTGACTTTGAGGTCATTGAAATAGTGGATGATAGTAAACCGTACCCCGCGTTACTAGGAATTGACTGGGCTTTTGATATGGATGTGGTAATCAACTTGAAGAAGCCAAAAATGACATTTGAAAGGAATTCACTCAGGGTTGTAGTATCACTCGACCCTACTGAAGGAGCACGCTATACTAAACTTGTTTACGACTTTGTGGAGAATGACGATGATCTGGATTAGATATACAGGATCACAACGTGAAATGAAGATTGGATTAATCCTATGACTGGTGGACAAATTGCGTGGGACAGGGGCAATTCCTGTACCTTGGACTCAAATGAAGAGCTTGAACACTAGCAGAATCAGTTGCATGAAGTATCTACATTGCGTAACAATATGATGACCAAATCATTGCGGTGTATCTCAACTAAGGTAAGGAAGCTCCCACATTATGATGGTTTGACTAATGTGGACTTTTTTATATGAATATGAAAGGGGAGTACCTTAAGAACATCGATTACAAGAATTGGAGTTGGCACTGCGCACTACACCTACCTATTGGTGGGGTACAAACAAAGAAAGCTTCGCTGGATGGAAGGAATATAGGATAGTAATGTGATTAAGGTTTGGGTATGCTAACACCCGGATGACAGAGAAGTATAGTGGGAAGGATGATTCGTGCAATCATTTGGCATGATGGACTAAGGCCTAGGGAACAAAGCCACAACTAGAATGGTGCACATTTTTTTCATACCTTAGATACAATCCCAATGAATTGGTATTTGGAAATGGAGCTTCGCCATGGGGCAACTGAATGGGATATCTTAAGAGAAAGTTTCTTATTGACTTTCATCTTTGAGGATGGGTTTGAATGCATCAATGAAGCGCTACGGGAGATAAAAGAAGCTATATTTAGAATGCCTAAGGAACTGATCAAATGGGCTTAGCCCTCATAGAATATTAACATTCTATAGACATAGGGATAACGTGAAGTCGAAGGACCAAAAGCTAAGAACCCAGGTACATCAGAGCCTTTGAAAACTAGACAAGTAAATATTGGATTGGAAGCAAAGGCTAAGTTCACAAAGATAGGGGAGTATTGGGATGAAGATATAGTCCATAAGGTGGCTGAACTGCTGCACAAATACCAGGGTCTATTCCCAACAAATTTCTCTGATCTGAAGGGGATCGCAGGAGATTTAGGTGCAATAAAAATCATTTTAAAGCCTGATGCAAAGCCCTTCAAGTAGAGGTCTTATCGGCTCAATCCAAAGTATAAGGAAAAGGTGCGCTAAGAGATTGATAATATGATGGATGCTGATATTATTGAACCAATAGAGGAATCTAATTGGGTGAGCCCAGTGGTGGTCCAAGAGAAGAAACATAAAGGCAAAATTAGGATATGTGTAGATCTGAGGAAGTTGAATGGTGCATGCGTGCACGATCCGTTTCCAACACCATTTACAGATGAAGTATTAGAGAAAGTTCGCAGACATGAGGCTTATTCATTTATTGATGGCTTTTCGGGATACCATTAAATAAATATCACATCAAAGGATCAAAGCAAGACAACCTTCACAACAAAGTGGGGTTGCTTTCAGTATACAATAATGCCATTCGGATTGAAGAACATGCCTGCAATTTTATGCTGGGCGGTAATTGCGACATTCAAAGAGTTTATTCATAATTTTTTGGAGGTTTATTTTGATGATTGTACTATGTTTGGGTTGGTGAAGTGCCATGTATCCAGTCTGCTCCTTATGCTAGATACATGTAGAAGGTATCAGATCAAGTTGAATTTGAAGAAATGTATATTCTACGTGCCCTTTGGAATTTTTCTCGGCCATGTTGTATGTAAGTAGGGATTGATGGTGGACCCTGCAAATATCGTTGTGATTATGAAGCTAGAAGCTCCTAGGAATGTAAAACAACTGCGCGCGAAATCGGGGCACACTGGGTATTATAAAGTTTATCAAGGCATATGCTCAGATAACCATGCCAAAGGAAAAATTATTGAAGAAAGATGCGATGTTTTGTTAGGATGAATAATGTCAGCATAGTCTCGATGTATTGAAGGAAAAGATGGTGTCTGTGCCTATTTTGGTGTTTCCAAATTGGAAGAAAGAATTCCATGTGCATGTATATCCCTCTTGCATTGTGCTCGGTGTAGTATTAACACAGGTAGGAGAAGGGGAAATTGATCATCTGATAGCCTTCGTAAGTAGAAAGTTATCTCAGGTCGAGAATAATTATTCCACCATGGAGCATGAAGGGCTAGTGATGGTCTACATGTTGCAAAATTTTCGTCATTATTTATTGGGCGCGCATTTTAAAATGTATACATATCACTCTGTGTTGAAGTACCTGGTCAATAAGCCTATGTCGGGGGGTAATCTGCCGATGGTTACTGTTGTTTCAAGAACATGAATTTGAAGTGATTGTAAAGCTTGGAAGGTTGAATTCAAGATCAGACCACCTATCAAGGATTGAAACAGGCGAAGAACCAAATAATTTGGAGGATGGGTTGTCGAATGCGCAACTCTTTGCTATGCGCATTGTGGCTGACCATTTTTCTGATATCATTCAGTTTTTAACCACGAGTACAGATCCAGAAGGGTATTCCATTCATCAAACGAAGGAGTTAATGGTCTGCTCCACGGATTTTTCAATGATTTTGGGTCACTTGTATAACACGGGAACGGATGAAATACTATGAAGGTATGTTCCATAGTTTGAACGTGCTAGTATCTTGGTCGAAGCACATGGAAGCACGATGGGAGGACACTATGTAGGAAAAGCGACTGCGGAGAATATTTTGCTCGTAGGATAATGGTGGCCTACATTACATAAGGATTCTACTGCAATGCTTGCTAAAAGAGGAGAAAGCCTTCACGAAGAGATGAATTGCCTTTAAATCCTCAAGTTTCATTGTAGGTATTTGATAAGTGGGTTATTGATTTCATAGGCCCAATCCAACCACCGGAAAGAAGACGGGTGCATGGTATATTATTACTGCAATAGAGTATTTAACCATATGGGCAGAAGCATAGCCAGTGAAGGATTGTACAATTGCCACCACTGCGAAATTTTTATTTGAATATGTCTTAACACGTTTTGGATGCCCTAAGGTGCTGATGAGTGATAGAGGTACACATTTCTTGAAGGAAATGATCAGCGTGATGCTTGAATAATTTCAGGTGTATCATCAAAAGAGTACGCCTATCACCTGCAGGCAAATGGAATGGTGGAAGAATTTAGCAAAATCTTGGAGAATGCATTGACAAAGGTCTGCAATGCACATAGGAACGACTGGAATATGCACGTCCCAGTAGTACTATGGGCATATAGGACAACTTGCTAGAAGTTGACAGGCCAAACACCATTTAGGTTGGTCTATGGGATTGAAGCGGTGATGCCTATGGAGTACATTGTGCCAAGTCTACATATTAAAGCTTTGACAGAGATGGCAAATCGTGAGAGCTTGGAAGAACAGCTTGCGTAGCAGATGGAGTTTGAAGAGGACCACTTTCTTACAGGATTTCACCAGAAAGTGAAAAAGAAATGCCTAAAATCATGGCATGATAGAAATATTAAGCTACACACTTGCAAGGTAGATGATTTAGTGCTGCTATATGACAGTAAGTTCACAAAGTTTTCGGGGAAATTTCAAATGCACTGGTTAGGGCCATATGTTGTTATGGAGATCACTAATGGTGGCATGGTTTAGCTCATGAAGCTGAATGGAGAACCATTTCTGGGAGAAGTGAATGGAAGTAGGTTAAAATTGTATACAAGGGATCTTACCCCTATGCAATGACTACGTGGTAGTAGAATAGTCTTAGCACTCCATGAAATTACAAGGGAGCCCGAGACGATAAATTAGGTTGCCCAACGAGGAGAAAAATATATTAAGGAGGTTGCACGACGGAAGAAAGGAGCGCTAGGAAGGGAAGATGCTATAGGCACAAGTTCAAGAATTGTAGCAAAAAGAATCAGTGGTAAAGGCTCCGCTTCAACCTTGGACAAAGGAGGCCAACCAAATTTCTCACACCATTCAGGACAAACTAAAAGCTCTGCAAAAGACTCATAGGACCATGCAACTTCCGGTAGAGGGAACAACTATGGAAAAGTTGGTTGAAGAGGTGAAGTAAGCTGTAATACAAGGCATCGAGGAGTTAAAGGTACTAAAGCAAGATTTTAGTGAGCTCTTCCACAAAGTAGAGAAGCAAGTTGAGTGACTCGAGGGCGAGTCACCATATTTTTGTTGGGGACCTATTGGGATAGGGTCCCTAGGGTCAATTTTGGGTTAGTTAATCAATTTTATAGTAGAATTTTGTAAACAATGTAAAGTCTCCACGAAATGTGGAAGCGGAGCATGCAATTAAGTAAGAGTCCAAGGGGCTTTAGCCCCTTGTCTGGGTAAGTGATAACATGGTTTTCAAACTCACCCATAGGTGGCGGGCCATGGTATTGTAATAGAAAGGCTATAAATATTTGATTCATAGCGAGTATAGGAGAATAAATTTTGAAGAAGAACAAGCGTAAGGGAAAGTGCTAAGGTAGGAAAGCTCTGTTTTCCTATACTTAGGCGAAAGGGGAAGGCTCCTGTAGCTGAGTGCGTGGAGACCTTAGCAAGTTTGCAGCTGAGAGCACAGGACCCTGCAACTGGGTGTGTTAGTGTCAGTCTTTGCAGCCTTCCTCCAGTGATCAAACATGCTCTTACAAAGTGATTTTAAGGTTTCAAGGTCAAATTTTGTCATTTCAGTGAGTCTTCAAGTAAAATTTGGTCACTAGGTATTAGGTCTA
>APFE031062591.1:126580-140042 GCA_000404065.3 Pinus taeda | reverse complement strand
TGTATCATTTCTCTTTATTTCTTCTCAGCTAAACAAACAAGAGTGTAAGTAGAATACATTGAAAAGTGCAGTGCTCTACTTGAAGTTTGCTTTAGTCTTTTGATGTTTTCCACTGTTTGGAGAGGATCCATGGTTTCTCTTGCCCTTTTCAACTCCTCCTCTATCTGAATCCATCCATATCACTTGATTTAGAGTGCCAAATTCAGTTGCCTACCTTGCCCCATCGAGATCCCTGTAGGACTGTGCCTCATTCCCCACACCCCAAAATACGCCTTCTCATCTGAGCCAACAATTCATCAATTCATTCAAAAAACTCTTGCACACGTATACCTAGCCTAAAATCAGTAATAAAATCAGTCATCTCAAGCCTTTAGTGAATACAATTTGCTGAGATAGACCCGGAGAGAGCCCTCTCCTAACCTGGTAGGGCTAGCTACCAGGCTGAGCGTGGTTTGATGTGGACCTAGAATCTTACCTTTTCAACCTAAGGCAAATCTAGGCTCTAACATAGTGGTGACCATACTGGGGAAGAAGGTTTATTTTCATTGTTTGGTTTTGTAGACTACAGACGGAGCCTGAAGTTAGCCAGGTAGCCTTCAAAATGCTCTTGCTTTGCATTAGTGAATGTAGATGAAAGTTGCTTCAGTCAATCTCTAGTCTAGTCTTATAAGTTGAACATCTCACTTGCAAATTGCCCCAATAACATGTATCAAAGTTAGATCTGATTGTTGATGGTGGACAATAATTAGACACAACAAAGCTGAAATCATTCACCTAGCGATTCCAAATCAGTTTTGAGATCAGATCCAAGGACTCCGTTGGAGGATGAACCCGACTAGAAAAAACATGAAAGGACACTATGGAAAGATCAGGTATTCAAGTTGGAATTTCATCCAATACATTTTGTTCTTTGTTATAAATTATTTCTTCTCTTTTCCTGAGAATGTCAAGAAGGCTTTGCAAAGTATACTATGTTTGAAAAAATATCCTTGGTGTGCATTTGATTCCTTCCCTTTGAAGATTGTAAATACCAAAAATTTGCGTGCCTTTGAGCTTGATCATGAAATTTCTTTTGAATCTTGTGATGACCTTCTTCAAATTAATGAGCCCCAAGAGACCAAGACTGATTCGACAGGTTCTGTGCATACCCCATTACCTTGTAAAATTCCAGATCGATACAAGCCTTTGATTTTACCTCCTATATTCCATGCTTTCCCTAAAAATCATGATCTATATCTACCAAGATTTGATGGTGAACGCAACAACATCACTGCTGAGAGACATGTATTGAATTTTGAGTCTTTTCTTCACCTTTTTGAAGTTGATGAAGAGGATGTCAGTATTAGGCTTTTTGCTCTTTCTTTGCAAGGCAAATTCAAGAGTTGGTTCAAAACCCTGCCTGATGCGAGCATCTCAGATTTCCAGCAGTTCCTCAAAGTTTTCCTCGACAGGTGGGTGATCATACAAAACCTTTTCTTGATTATAGAAGAGTATAACTAGCTGAAAAGAGAACTAGGAGAGACAGTGCAACAATTTTCTGCCAGATTTAACCAAGTTTATTATTCGATGCCTGTTAATATAAGACCTCCACCTGGATCCACTCTCTTACACTACTCGGGTGCCTTTGATCCGGAAATGGAGTTTCAGCTGAGAGAAAAGAACCTTGCAACACTTGAAGAGATGCAGAATAGTGCAGTAGATGTAGAGGCTCATTTTCTGATCCGAAGGGCAAAGTTAAAGCAAAAAGAGATGAAAAACATAAATCCAGAGGAATCGACATCTTTAGAGGTAAAGCTTGACATTTTGGTAAGTGCATTGGAAGAGATGATGCAAAATATCACCACAAGGAATGATTATGATGTTCAAGCCCATGGCTCACTGATTGAAGAAGAACCAGTTGCTGATCCAAAATATTTTCTTTCTTATCCCAGTTGTCATAGATCTGATAATGATTGTTTTATAGATCATCTTGGAGAAGAGAGATCTGTTGATATGACATGTATGCTTGATGATGTGTTTTATACTGATGATTTGCCTCAGTTTGATCAGTATGATGATGATTATGTTCTTCAAATAGAAGCTAATCTTGCAGACAAACAAGTAGCTATTTTGTGGGAGGAGGAAGTTCATTTTCAGTAGCTCGAATACAGTGATCAGCTGATGCATATCAGCTATGACAGTGACGAGGAAAGTGCAGCAAATTTTGAAGTAAGTAAAGGATCTTTGCCTTTTTTTTTTTCTTCGTTTCAGTTCATCAGAGACAACATTCATGCAATCAGAAATCAATTGTTGACAAGTCTTTATTTGGACCATCTTGAGGGTAGTGAAAACCTTGTTCAAGACTTCTCATATCCAAATTTGCAGCCCCCGAATACCTTTGATTGTAAAGTTGCAGATGAAGACTTGGAAGCTGGCACATACGATCAAATGATACAAGATGATTCCGTACCATTTTGTTTTGAATCATTTCAATTTTTAAAGGGTAAATTGCATAATATATCTTCAAATGAGCAGCCTGTAGAAAGTCACGCAATATCATCGGAACCAATAGAAAATGGGTTGCAGCAGTCTTCTCGAGTTTTTCATGATCCAATAGCTGATGTGTTGGATGATGTCTGCAGTCCAAGTCCTTCTCCATTGACTACATGTGAGCTTGAAATGTGTGCCGATATAAATTCGATCCGGCAGCTGGTTTCTTTGTCATTTTCAGCAAGAGTCTCGTCACAAAGCTCAGATCAAAGTTTGCATTTATGGTATGAGGAAAAGAGAAGTAATCCATTGGATGAGCTAAGTCCGAGTGTGCATGAATTTTGAGATCCTTATGCAGTGTTTTTGGAGGTGGATAGAGAATCCATATCATTCAATGGATCTGTTTCCAAGCTTTCATGGGAGTTTCCTTTCAGTAGTTCTCTCTTGTTGTTCATAAACAAGCACTTGTGGAGAATTCAAACAGTAGATGGAATACTTACTTGGTTGCATTGGTTGTTTCATTTCACTTGATCAGGTGATGAATAAAACTATTAGAGTAGGTTTTGATGAATAAGCTCTACTTTGAGCATCATTTCTAGTTTGTCAGTTGTGTTTAAGTATCGAGTCAGTTTTTAGTTGAGTGAGAGTCAATTTGTGTCGTCAAGTCATCCGTTTTCAGTCATGCATTTCAGCTTGAGTTTTTGACTCCATTGCCCAATGGATGTAGGCACTTGTCTACTTTCCAAAGATTTGTAGTTCTTGGCACCTCTAAGGAGATACCATCCCCATTGGAGCCAATGTTAGTGTCAGTCTTTGCAACCTTCCTCCAGTGATCAAACATGCTCTTACAAAGTGTTTTTAGGGTGTCAAGGTCAAATTTTTGTTCATTTCAGTGAGTCTTCAAGTAAAATTTGGTCACCATTCAGTTGAGTGTACCATCATTCAGAGGGTTTCATCATTCATGTCAAGTTCCACTGGGTCATTTTACACCTTTGTTCATGCTTCAGTTTGCCTAGGTAAGGTTCATTTCCCTCTCCTAGGGTTTTGAAGCTAATTTCTCTTGGATGGTCAAATCATCAGCAAAACTTGTATCCTGATGTTCATACACCTTCCCCTATCCTAAATGTACCTTATTAAACACTTTCCATCACTAAAATCTCCCAAATTCCTCATTTTTTCACAAACCCTAGTCTCTTGCTACAACTTGACAATTTTCTAGGCTAGGCCTGTGTTTTGCCCTTTTGGACCCCTTTCCCTCACTCAATATTTAAAATTCCACTTTCCCCTGCTTCCTACCATCCCTCCCTACTTCCCAAAATTTTCTCAAGAATTTAGAAGCCCCTTATCCCCTTCATTTCACTTCATTTTGACAAATCCCCTGTTCCACACATCGAGGTAGGTTTTACTCAAATGATGTTTTTGAGCAATAAAATATGACTTTTGGAAAACTGAGAGAGGTTTTTGTCCAAAATAGGCCAAGGAAGACAAAAATCCTTCACTTTTTACGTAGGCATCATGGTTTTAGACGAATTTCAAAAATACAGTTGCCTCGGGAGAATTGATGCACCTCTGAGTGACCTTGGGAAAATCAAGTTTTCTCCTAACTTCGTTGGCCAAATGACTTGCTTGATGATTCAAATGATAAATAGACACAAATATATTTCCAATGAGCTATCATGAGCTCAATTTGGAGTTGAGGAACACCTTCCAAAGTTGACTGCAACAACACTCTGCCTTGAGGCAGCCTCATTTGGCACATTTTGACCAGTCTTGGGAGCTTTGATTTTTGACAGGGAAAATAAACTCCAAATCGAAAAATGTCAGTTGGGTTGGAAAGTAGACTCAAATACCTTTCAAAAAAGCTATCCCGTGCCTAATTTGGACACAAGGAAGGCCTCTAAAAGTCTTCTAGAAAAAGCGTGATGCATTGGGCAGGTGGCGCGGTGCATATAACAGGTGCGGCGCATTGGGCAGTGCTTTGCAGTGTAAATTTACATGGGCGTGGTGCCTAGAGAAGGCGTGGCGCGTTAGGATTGAGGCATGGCGCATAGAGATGCCAAACCTGATTCTCTCAAAAACTCCCTCAAATTGCCAAAATCACTCAACTCTTCTAGTGTGCAAGTAAGTTAATGCTCTCACCACTGCTAGTAAAGGAGTTTTCCATACAATTTATGGTGGATTGTGTAAAGAAAATCAAACCCTACCTTCTTGTTGTTCCCAACAAAATGATGACTAGGGTTTTCATTATTGTTTTGCTTCCAAGTTCATTCTGTCATTTCCTTATCTTTTCACTCCCTCACTCATTTTTACTTCCCTATTCCCTAAACCCCCATATTCCTAAAAATCATCTATCCCTATCCCAATTCCCATTTCCCAATTCCTAAATACAAATTCCCAAACCCTAGCTGTTATCCCTAAAACTCCCATATTAATCCCTAATCCCTTATTTCCCTAAATGAACCCTATCCTAACATTCCTAAAATCCCTCATTTTCCCCTCCCTCTACAGTCCCTCATATCACTTTTCCCTTAGTGGCAGAAAATCAAGAAACACCATAATTTTCCTATTTTTCATCAAGAAAACTCACTTGCTAGTAGAGATGGCATCTTATCCTTCATATGATTATGAAGAAGAGACCCACAGTGATTCACCTACAGAAGTACATGCACCCAGGAGACCTCATAAAGTTGCAAAACATTCAGGAGAATCGCCAAGCTGCCCAAAGGAGGAGGGTGGAGTTTGCTTCACTTGAGCAGGAGGTTAATGCCGATCGGGAGTCATGGCTTGAAAGATCCAATATCAACTTGGAGAGGAAGTTATAAAAGGCCATCAATGAGAAGAACATAATTAGAAACCTGTCATATCATTACTTGTCGAGGAACATGGTGTGCCAAGCTAGAATCAGGAGCTTAAAGGCAAAGTTGAAGAGAGCACCAAGGAGGCAAAAAGTGCATGATAGACTTAAGATATTGGCTGAGGCTTCCTTGGCCCAATACCATGCTTGATGGAAAAGAATTAGTCCAAATTTCAAAAAATTTGGAGCACTTTTTTCATTTTTGAAATTTTTGGCACAAAAAACAGAGTTTTCTACCCTATGCGCCTCACCACGTGGCGCGCGCTTTTGCTAGGAGGCTCCAAATAAAAAAAAATCAGCATTGTTGGATTTGGAATAAAAAAGTATGCTTTCTTTTTCATGGCCAAGAAATTTGGGCAGGTTTTGAGCCCTCAAAAGGGTAACAAACACTCAAAAAATGACCTTTCTGCCCCTATTTTGACACACAGGAAGCAGTGTTGGGAGAACTGAGTTTTGGAGGGGCAAATGGAGACCAAATTGAAAAATTCCACTCGGGTTGGAAATTTGACAGGTAGACCTTTCCAACAAGCACACTTGGAGGAATTTTGGACACACGTAAGGCCTTAAAAAGTGGGTCCAAACAGGCGCTATGCATTGAGAATCAGGCGCGACGGATAGAGGAAATTTTGCCAGTTTGACCAAGTATTGCTCTGTTTTTCACCCAGTTTTGGCCAGTTTGACTTTTTAACTCTCTTAATGTCAAATTTGTGATGTAATTTCATGTACATTGATGGATAATGATGTAAATATGTCAAATTTTCACTTGGTTAGGTAGATTCATCAGTTAAAAAGTTGTTTGAAACTGAATGAATCAGTTCCTTGTTTCTAGAGGCATGCTGTTTCATTGTCTGATTTCTAGTTCCTAGTTTAGAATCAGTTGGATCAACTCCTAAACATATGAGCTCAACCCCTAGAGTCAAGGATTAGCTATTCTTTGTCTATATTATGTGTTTTTCAGTGATTAGCATGGTTGGAATCTTGAGAAAGCCTTGAGCTTCATTGTACACTCATATCAGTGTTTTGGCTAAGGAATTGAGACCAGGATTTGCAGTACTCTTTGGGATCCCTGTGGCATTTGTTTTGGTACAGTGCTTTCTTATGTCTTTGTGAATTTATTCATGTGTTATATGTATCATTTCTCTTTATTTCTTCTCAGCTAAACAAACAAGAGTGTAAGTAGAATACATTGAAAAGTGCAGTGCTCTACTTGAAGTTTGCTTTAGTCTTTTGATGTTTTCCACTATTTGGAGAGGATCCATGGTTTCTCTTGACCTCTTCAACTCCTCCTCTATCTGAAGCCATCCATCTCACTTGATTTAGAGTGCCAAATTCAGTTGCCTACCTTGCCCCATCGAGATCCCTGTAGGATTGTGCCTCATTCCCCACACCCCAAAATCCGCCTTCTCATCTAAGCCAACAATTCATAAATTCATTCAAAAACCTCTTGCACACGTATACCTAGCCTAAAATCAGTAATCAAATCAGTCATCTCAAGCCTTTAGTGAATACAATTTGCTGAGATAGAACCGGAGAGAGCCCTCTCCTGACCTGGTAGGGCTAGCTACTAGGCTGAGCGTGGTTTGATGTGGACCTAGAATCTTACCTTTTCAGCCTAAGGCAAATCTAGGCTCTAATAAAGACTGTTTTGAACCGAATATATTGCATCTGTGCCTTTCCTTATTTTTGTTTAAGTTTATCCATTGTTTCTTAATGATCTGTTTTCTATGAAATAAAGTGTATTTTCTATGTGAATATGTTAGATCGTTAATATCTTTGCATGAAATGAGTAATGGACTATTTTCGCAAGGATAGTAACTAGATCTGTTACGATAATGGTTCAAATCGAGTAGATCTGCGAAGGTAGATCTAGGGTTACTTTTTGTTGGGCGAATTTTGAGAAGCTGCCTCCTTTATGTCTGATAAGTACTATCGCACCCCTTCACAAAAGACCTGGAGGTCAATAGAATAAGAGTTGTAGTAGCAGACGCAAGAAAGGTATAGATCTGAGCAAAGGAAGATCTGAGCTATAAGGTGTTCAAAGTACACATGACACAGTATCTGGATGCAAAAGCTTGGTTGTGGCATCCTCTGATATTCCTTCGGGTGAGACTGCATCCTGCGCTATGTAGGTTGTTACCAAAAGGGCCAACAACTAGGGTTTTGCTGGTTGGCGCGAATAACTCTATACCTGGGTCAGGCCCCCTTAAGCCAACAAAGTGTGAGGAAAAAGTGTCTTGCTCTAGACAGTGACATACATCAGTGTACAAAGAAGTGGCTATATTTGTAGAGATAGCTTTTTCAACGTTGTGCATTTCAATTTCTTGTTCCGATAGCTTGTTCAATGTTGTGCATTTCAATTTCTTGTTCCGATCCAGAAGAATCCTCTTCTTGTGAATTGACTGCTTCTGTTGTAATCCAACAAAGACCATAGTCTTTTATTGTATGAACTGGATTGAATTGTAGATCATATTCTTGAAGGCTTGTCATCCATATTTCTCTCCTCTCACCCTTACTGTATGAAGGTGGATCTAGATGTTGGGTGAGGCACACATATGATAACATGGGTTTTCAAGAGGTAAGGCCTAAAATGCTTCATCGCCTTGTATACTACATATGATTTCTTATCTATGGTGGTGTTGATAGTTATGGACCCGCCAACATTCAAGGGGTCTCCCCAATATTAAGTCCCAATCAGACCTCACACTGTTTGGTGTAGGAGTCCCATCTAGTACAAAGGCCCAGTTGCCAAATCCTTAAATATTTTCGTTGTCTCTAGCAATCAGCATGAGAGAGTGATGCATAGGTGTCTTCAAAAAGAAAGGGAGGTGTGCCTGGTGAGGGTGCAGTTTCAATTATTTCAAGGTTCTTCTAATGCAAAGAGGGGAGAAAAGTGAGCCTCTAAGTGAGAGGTATTAGTAACACCCAAAAAGATACACACATGAACTAGAAGGATCCGTCTAACATCCAATGGCATATTCCATAGTGGATTCGATGATCATTATGACCAACAAACAAGCGAATATTTCTCTAGTATACCATAGAATAGTCCATAAGGATGGGACAATAATAACAACCATTACAACACATTCTCAATTAGATAAGAACTAAAATAACCAAAATAGTTCAACTATCTTAGTACATCTGAAAGCAAACATTAAATACAAACATACACAGAATAATCTTACAAACATTCATAGTCCATGCATGAAGAATGTGATGGCCTTAAAAGGCTTATGTTATTAAGAAAAATTTCCAAGACACATTTTTAAAATGTAAATCACTAGCCCTAATAGTGGGACATTAGAGCCACTGCTTGCTCTTCAAAGAACTAGCTGATCTCTTTAATGCCTTGCAAGAGGAGCCAAGGTGAAAAATCATTTTCTCATACAATGAGGGGGTATATATAACCAAGGGGTGATGCTTCCCCCTTGTGACTCTTTGACTACCCTCATGACTATTCAACTTCTTATGACTTTTCAACTTACATGACTCTTCATATTCATGTGTGTCCTTTGGACTTCCATTTTACAATACATTTGAATACAATATACATGGTCCAAAGTAGTGATGTGGCATATGACCACGCATGACATGACATGACATGACACTGCTGACATGGATTTCTTGGTGATGTGAAATTTCAAGTCACTGCTACTGCTAAGTGCTAGATGTCTTCTTGGATATGCCTTCTCTTCTCCTCCACATGGCTTGGTGACGTAGAGTCTTCAATGATCTTCAATATTGGATGGTAGTTGCAAACTTGTGTCCCTTTTCTTCCTCTTGATTGATCTACCTATGAGTTTAGCTACAAGGAATTCTTTGGGAATGCTTCCCTCCTTCTTCACCATCTCACCCTGACTCGATAGTGTACATGTTCTTGCAATTCACTCATCACAAGATGACGTCAAATCGAAATCCCCCTAGTCTAAGATGATGCATTATTATCCATGAACTGAGCCTGAGACAAGTCACAAACTGGGGAGAGGGGCCCAATGACTGCGCATTGAACAGTTCCAACAAATAGGGGCATATCTTGGTCATTGAGACTACGCAATGTGCAACTCAGGGAGGCTTGAAGGACAAAATTGTGTAGTTTCTGGAGGCAATGGGATTCAGCTAAGGGAAAGGACACATGAGGAAGAATATGTGTAGTTTTGGAGGCCAAGGGAGGTTGGTCTTGTACACATTACATAGTTCCAGTAGGAAAGGAAAATGATTGAGGGCTGAAGATGCAAAGTGTGCAATTCAAGGTAGACTAGGAGACACAATTACGCAATTTTGGAGGTCAAGGTCAAGAATTGAGCTCAAGAATTGTGAAGAGAAAGCCCTAGAGGACAAGAAATGGACACTATGAAGTTCCAAGCAGCAGGGTGACAACCTAGTGGGATAAGACTACGCAGTGTGTAGTTCAGTCAGAGCTTGGTGAAGCTAAGTTGCTCGGTCGAGATAATTTTTCGAAAATGGCTAAGTACAGGATGGGTGATGAAATATGATCACACACTTAGCATACTTTGACAAATCGACAACATAGATCATCAGAACATGTAAACAAAGTATTTCCCTTTGTGTGATTGCCTCATGACAAGATACGATAAGTGTGACACTTACGATAGGCTTTAAGACGACTGTGACTACACTTGTGTGACAGTGCTCAAAACTTTGTGAATGAATATGATAGATGTTTACATGGTTGGGAGAGGTCATATACAAAAATAAAAACCTTTGAAACCATCATAAAATACTTGCAAAAAATGTACGATAATCAAACATGCCAAAATATGGTAGTTAACCCAACATGCAAAAGGGACCCAAGAACTACGAGAAAGATCATGAAATGAGCTCTAGTGTTTGAAACAACAAGGAAAAGACCAAGGAAGGCTTCAAAATTTGGGTGCAAGACAAAATTTTGGAGGGTGTTGCAGTAGCTACAAGACTTGGTGACACACTAGTTGAACTCCAACTTCTCTATCTTGGTTAATTTCTTCTGTGCAGGGCCTTGGTTCTTTAGGGAGTATTGATTAATCGTGAAGATCACTTTAGCCTTCCCACTAACCCCATGAACAAACATGGTCCCCTATATACATTCTCAGTTGAACATAACATAGGATTCAACATAATCAAAATGTTTCGAGTTGGGAAGGGTAGTGTAATTCACAATATTAAGATTTTCAGAGTATAATTTTTCATCTCTACTGTTGCTCCACTACTAGTAGGCCTGGACAGTACCATGGTGGAGTCACGTAGGAACAGAAACATTTCTTCACTGCCAAAAATCTTGGACAGTACCCCGATGGAGTTGCTTGCTTCACCTCTCTACGCAGGGAGCCTTTCTCTTCTTTCAACTTTATTTATTTATTTAAAGAGAATTATGTATTGGCACTTATTTGTTTAGGGGTAGAAGAGGGATCCCAACTTATTGGGAGCATAAGAGATTTTTCCTTCAGAGAATCATATAGAGACCTCTAATTTAGGTTTTCCCATTTATATTTTCCCCTTCTCCATTTCTATTAGTTGGATAAGCTTGAGAACCCCAAAGCAGAAAACCAAGTCTAGGCATGAGGTTTCCAGACTAGACATGGGTTCATGGTTTGACCAAAATTCTCCTTACGGACAATCGTATTTTCTGTTGGAACTTCATTGGCCAAAAGGTGTACCCAACACAAGGAAGATGAATAGAAGGGTAGCCAAATGTTGAAGTGTCACAAGCATATTTATATTTTAGCCACACACATAATTATAAGCCATAATAGATTCATGCATAACGCTTATTCACATAATGGAAACCAAAACAAAATTCAAACAAATAAACAAAAAATAGACAACAAAAGAAAATACTATGTACTTAGTGTAGGGCACAACCCCATATTTTCATTGAAAGAATTGTTTCGAGTCATGGCCATTAACAGGGAGAGAGTCAATCTTCCCACCAAGTGATTGAAGACAATAAGAGTGCTAGCCAAAATTTTCGTGCACCGTGAATGTCCCAATCCACAAGGACTGAAACTTAGTGTGTTTTCCTTTGTCCTCTTGTGCTTTGTCCCATTTTAAGACTAATTCACCCACAATAAAGTTGTTTTCCATGGAGAATTCCTATCGAACCACCTCTTAATATGACTCTAGTAAAGTAAAAAAAATTCTTTAGCTTTCAAATTTTCTTCATATAGCTTATGGAGAGTATCCATCCTACGTTGAACTAACCAACATGGCTTGCCTTGGGATTCGTGACAATTGAAGAGCGGGCAAGTAGATATTCGGTGGGAACATGGCTTCTTTTTCGTACACTAGGAAGTAAGGGGAGGTGTTCAGGGAAGGTTTTGGTGTGACTTAGTCAACCCATAATGCATTCACCAAAGCAAAGTGCCAGTTTCGTTGTTAAGAGAATATGGTATTTTTTATAATGCGATAAGGTTTTTGTTTGTGGATTCAGTAAGACCATTCCCCTGTGGACAGTAATTAGCAGAATGTTTCAATATAATACCATTTTCTGATGCCAAACCATAAAGTGTTAATGATGAAAGTCATGTTGCATTGTCAAAAGCAAGACGTATGAACATCAAACATAGAGATGATATTATGTTGCAGAAATCTAATGACTTCCTGATTGTTCACTTGTTTAAGCAGAACTGCTTCTATCCATCATGTGAAATAATCTGTAGCAGTTAATATGTGGAAGTGTTTCTTTGACGAGTGTGGGAAAATTTCCGCAATGATGTCCAAGTCCCACTATTGAAAAGGTTCTTCCACTTCAATGAGCTGTAGTGGGGCGACTGATTTCGACACACCTTTGATAGACTGGGCACTTGTGAGCATAAGCATGAACATATTTGAACAATTTGGCCTAGTAAAAGTCGGCCCGCATAACCTTATGCACTATAGTGTTGCCTGCAAATTATCCCCCAACTCATTTATCGTGGATATCACGCAATACATTTTCTGAATCATGTGCATCCAAACACTTGAGCAATATTCCGTTGTGGTGCTTTCTGAAAAACACCCCATGCACCAACTGATAAGATAATGCTTTGATTCCAAGTTCCCTCTTCTGTTGTGTGGAAAAGTGAGAGGGAATTGCGTTGTGCTCAAGGTATTGGTGCACATCTCTGTACCAAGAGTTTACGCTTGTAGTGGCGGAGGCTCACTCAATGTTATACATCTCAATCTCTTGCTCCCATATTGCAAGCTCTTCTTCTTCCTCTTTTATGTTTATTGCTTCTTCTTCTAGTTGGAAAATACTATGACCCTTTGTTACACAAAAATATCGTCACCATGATTATTTGCAGTCAGTATGAGTCTATCATCACTTATACTAGCCTCCTAAGCAAGTCTTAGACCTTAACTCTTCATGTCAAGCTTTGCAAATGAGAGAAAGACATTGAAAATTAATATTACTCTGGTTCCGCACTTTCTCCTACTTTTACCTGCAGACCCGCACCCTTTGTTCATATTATCTGCGTACCTACACGCTCTGTCTGTAAAGGGGTGGGTGCGTACCCCTGTAAAAGTAAAAAAGACGCAAGTTCATCCTAAAAAACTCACTTTTGGGTTAATTCTAGATGTTTCTAGAAGGATTTTGACGTGGATTGTTCGCTCCAAGGTGGTTCATGCATCCCAAAAGAGAAGGAGCTAATCCCTTGATAGGAGGAGCTATCCCTTTGAAGGAGGGCTTTATCCCTTTGAAGGAGGACCTAGTAACTTCCCTCCATTGCACTATAAATTAAGGCATTGGGCCAGTTGCTGGAGAGGTTAGAAGCTGAACATTTTGAGGGTAAATGATGATGGAATTGGGACTTCCTAGTTAAACTTGAGAGGAGAGATCACATACCTTTTGGTTTCATTGGGAAGTGAGTGAAACTTGTCAAAGTAGAGGAGACTTCTTGTCGGACCCTGGGAGGAGCTTGTACAGCATCAAGGCACAGGTTGTAAAGTTCTTCTTCATTTGAATTAATACATTCAGATTCATTTTTCTCAACAAATTGTCTTATGTGGTTTGTTTCATAATCTCCTTGATCATTATGATGAATATGCTTTATGATATTGGCTTTTCCGGTGCTATTTAATTTCGTTTGCTTGTTTGTGTTTGTAGAATTACACTTCAAGGAAGCTCATTTGGAGCGAGGGAGCGAGGCTTCCACAAACTTG
>APFE031062591.1:94048-120944 GCA_000404065.3 Pinus taeda | reverse complement strand
CCATTAGTTGATCAAGTGGTCGATTCAATTTCACATTCGATCGATCCCACTTTCCCTTTAGAGAGTGAACTTCATAATGCTCAAGTTCTTTTTGTTACATCAGATTCCTCTATGCCGGGGGGCATTTCACCTATTTCTATAGAACCCCCTCCAAGTACGGAGGTATTTTCCTTTGATTGGAATAGATTGACAGAACCTCGTCTTCCTTCCTCCATCCCTTTCCAAATCATTGTCAAGGTTGGTGGTAGGGACATGCATCGCACACAGGTAGATGAAGGTGCTTCAGTTAGTATTTTATCCTCAATTGCTTGGAAAGCTTTGGGTTCCCCTCAGCTTGTGCTTATTACGCAGAATATGAAAGCTTTTAACAGAACCATTAGTGAACCTTCCTAATTTTTCTATTACCTTGGAAGATAAAACTGTCAACCTTGTTAAAAAATGAAACAAGGATAGGTTATATAGGTAGATTGTAGAGAATAGTTATGAGCATAGTTCCTTGTCTTGTATCAAGCTCGTTAAAAAATGAATCAAGGATTTTAGAGCATATTTCCTTGTCTTGTGTCAAGCTCGTTAAAAAATGAATCAAGGTTTTTAGAGTATAGTTCCTTGTTAGGTAGATTGTAGAGAGTAGTTATGAGCATAGTTCCTTATCTTGTGTCAAGCTCGTTTAAAAAATGAAACAAGGGTTTTGAGGATAGTTCTTTTCCCGTGTCAACCTCACGAAAAAATGAAACAAATCCCACGAGTCTTTCCAAGATTTCGAAAGTAAACCTTCATTTTATCCACTTGGTTGAATGCAATGAAGCTTAGGGGGCATGTACCTTGATTTGCGTCATTATGTTGGGGGCATGCGAACTTATAACAAGCATAGTTTTTTGTTTCAAGCTTGCATAAACATGAAACCAAATCCGAGCATAGTTCTTTTCTTGTGTCAAGCTCGTTAAAAAATGAAACAAATCGTTAATTGAGTTGAGAGTTTGACTAGATCTCATAAATGTTAAGTTGTATATTTAGGTTAGTTATTTCAGTTTTTTGCATAATTTTCTTACAGTTTTAGGTCGAGTCTTTCAAATGATCTCGTAACTAAACCTTCATTTCATCCAACTGGTTGAATGAAATGAAGCTGGGGGTCATGAGCTCTAGCAGTTATACTTAGGGGCCATCAAGCACAATTTTCTCTCTGTTTCAAGCTTGTGTAAAAATGAAACTACTTTGAAGCATAGTTTTTCTCTGTTTCAAGATTTTGTAAAAATGAAACCTATCTCAAGTCAATTTCAGATATTTTCAAGACTCATTAAACTCATGAAAATCTCGAGATTATTTTTCTATCTTTCATTCTCGTAAAACAAATGAAAATGCCGAGTTCTTTCCATCTTTTCCTTCTCCTAGATTAAATTGAAAGTCGGCCATATGAGTACATTTTTATCATTTTTTTCGAACTCATTAAAACTTACGAAAAAATGAAAACCATCAGTACATTTTTATCATTTTTTCTAACTCGTTAAAACTTACGAAAAAGTGAAACATTAGAGTCACCTTTAATCTCTTTTCTGACTCCTAAAACATGAAAAGTTTGCCGAGTTTTTCTTTTTAAACTCGTTAAAACGGAACTAAAAAGACGGTCCTCTTATAGCCCTTTTCTGACCGTAAAAACACAAAAATATTGTCGGGTTTTTGTCGTTTCAAATTTGATATTGGTCATAAAACGACGTGTCGTTGATCGCTTTTTTACTTCTTCGAATCAGAGGCACTAATTACGAAAAGTACTCCTTGGTCGTAAAAGATCAAGCGGTTCTCTCAAGTATTATTTTATACTTTTCCAGGCTTGGGAGACAAATTTACGAAAAAGGTCAACCCTAGAGTCTTCTTAAGTTTTTTCAGACTCCCTAAAAATAAAAAACGCCGAGTTTCTCCTATACTAGACTCATTAAATTTCGACAGTAAAGGACCTGTTCAACTACAAACAGGAACGGACCACTCCTTCTTAGGGTTCAAATTTAAACTAAGTTGGACTCATCCGAAGGATGAGTTTATAATCAAGCATATGTTATCCTCCTCAAGCTTGTAAAAAAATAAAGAGGTACTTGCCAGAAATGGTGGGGGAAAAGAGAGAAAATGAGCCTGTTTGTCATACTTGTAACACTCTTGAACATGACACTTCATTCACCTGGGTTGGGAAATCCTTTGCCTAACAGTTGATCAAACCACATTGAAAGTCTTCAGCCGGTTTCTAGGTATTAACTTTGGGTCAATTGTCACCAAACCATCTGTTGTGTCGTTATGTGTTCAAGAGGTCAGTGCAAATAAGCCATTCATCTACAAAAAATCTGTCATCCATCTTGACCATCCCTGAGTCAGTCCTTGCAACTAAATTTCTTCAAAATTGATCTATGATTTCGTGTTGTGGGCTTGCCTACGACGGATCGCTTTCTATCAACTTCATCTCTTTATCTAGAAAGATGATCTAGAAATCGCCAGTACCTTGGGATCTGCATGCCTCAATGGCAGGTCTCTTGCCTTCGACGATAGGTTGCATCATTGACCTTCGATCGAAGGATTTCGTGACATGTTCGACATCGACACATCTAATCACATCTCATGGACTGTACTGAGTACTTTGAGAACCATTGTTATTATTGGTGGTTTCTCTCACACTTGTTAATAGTTTACATCATCGACTAGTAATCAAGTGGTTTCTACCATGTTCGACTTCGACACATTCATTCGCATGGATAGAATCGTATTATTTAGAGAAGTAGAAATGAAGACCCTGGATCTAGTTTCCACCATCCAGGTTGTGAGGAATTTTGTATTCATTATGTTGTAGACTATTCATAAACAGATGGGTGCGTCCATACTGTGTCTACATGTGTCTATACTTGTGATGTATTACAAGATCGTTCCTATATCAGAGCAGTAGTTAGTTTTCTAGTTAGTTTTTGATCTGAGTATGGGAATGCTTACCTCAGTGATGATATGATCTCATATATATATATATTTTTCATTTGAATTTTTTTACAAGTTCCAACCGGGCTCTCCACAATATAATCCTCGAAATGATAAACTACTTCACTCTTCTTAAATGATAAATGAAATCCTCATCTACTACAGACTTCACACTTTAGGGGGCAATATGTTACACAAAAATATCATCACCATGATTATTTGCAGTCAGTATGAGTCTATCATCACTTATAGTAGCCTTCTAAGCAAGTCTCAGACCTTAACTCTTCATGTCAAGCTTTGCAAATGAGAGAAAGACATTGAAAATCAATATTACTCTGGTTCCGCACTTTCTCCTACTTTTACCTGCGGACCCGCACCCTTTGTTCATATTACCTGCGTACCTGCACGCTCTATCTGTAAAGGGGTGGGTGCGTACCCCTGTAAAAGTAAAAAAGGTGCAAGTTTATCCCAAAAAACTCACTTTTGAGTTAATTCTAGATGTTTCTAGAAGGATTTTGACATTGATTGTTCACTCCAAGGTGGTTCATGCATCCCAAAAGAGAAGGATCTAATCCCTTGATAGGAGCAACTATCCCTTTGAAGGAGGGCTTTATCCCTTTGAAGGAGGACCTAGTAACTTCCCTCCATTGCACTATAAATTAAGGCATTGGGTTAGTTGCTGGGGAGGTTAGAGCTGAACATTTTGAGAGGGTAAATGTTGATGGAATTGGGACTTCCTAGTTAAACTTGAGAGGAAAGATCACATACCTTTTGGTTTCATTGGGAAGTGAGTGAAACTTGTCAAAGTAGAGGAGACTTCTTGTAGGACCCTGGGAGCAGCTTGTACAGCATCAAGGCACAGGTTGGAAAGTTCTTCTTTCATTTGAATTAATACAATCAGATTCATTTTTCTCAACAAATTGTCTTATGTGTTTTGTTTCATAATCTCCTTGATCATTATGATGAATATGCTTTATGATATTGGCTTTTCAGGTGCTATTTAATTTGTTTGCTTGTTTGTGTTTGCAGACTTACACTCCAAGGAAGCTCATTTGGAGCGAGGGAGCGAGGCTTCCACAAACTTGCACTGGATCCAAGGTAGGCCTAAAACACTTGTTTGCCTTTGTTTTAATTGCATATTTAGAGAAAGATAGTTTTTGATTGGCTTGCTTGTCACTAGATATCTTTAGATACTAGGAAGGCCGATCTTGTCCACAACCTTGACTCATTCCGTGTGACACCCTTGATTGTGTGAACTAGATTGGTTTCTATATCATACCCTTGTAACCTAGTCATCTAGTTCACTCCCCTTTCTCTCTTGTTGAACATGCAACTACCTAATTGTTGGGTGCGAGACAAAGATAACACAATGGTTCTTCAATAGATAGGGCCTAAAATGATTTACTGCCTTGTAAATTGCATAAGATTGTTTATCCATGGAAGGGTAGTTAAGATATGCTTCTTGTAGACTTGCAGTCATGAAGAGATTGGCCATTCATTGTTCAATTCATCCTTCTAAGTGAGTACAACAACAAGAGAAGTAAGAAAAAGTGTACCAAAAGAAATATTTATTGAAGTTTGGGTTGTACAATGTGGGTTCTTTTGCAATAGCCCTCTTGATATGGGAAAATGCATCCTTTACTCATTTATCCTATTCATAGACTGCATCCTTCTTGACCATTTCTTGTATTGGTTTGAAAATCTGGGCATAGTTGGAGATGAACTTGCGGAGGAAGTTAATCTTCCCCAAGAAATATTGCATGGATTTCTTATTCACTAGGAAGGGAATCTACATGATTGTCCTGACCTTGTCTGTGTCTACCTTGATCCCACTCTTAGTAATGATGTGGCCCAAGAGATTACCCTCGGACACTATGAAGATACATTTCTTGGGATTCAAGGATATCCTGTATTTGAGACACCACTCAAAAATGTTCTTCAAGTAGCATAAGTGGTATGAACTTTGTTTGGAGAATATTGTTACATCATCAAGATAGACCACTATTCTCTATCTAATGAGTCCATAGAAGGAAATGTCCATAGCACATTAGAATGTTGCACCGATGTTGATTAGCCCAAACGACATTCATAAGAAAGTGACCATGCCCAACTTCATTTTGAATGTAGTTTTGAGTCTGTCAGGCTCTACAACTAGAAACTGGTTATATCCAAAATATTCGTCTCATAGAGAAAACATTTTGGAGCCCGATACTATTTCAAGTATTTTGTCCATGGACGGAACAGGGTAGTTGTATTTGACTGAGGCATGGTTGAGATCTTGAAAATATACACACATGTGGATCTCCCTAGACTTCTTCCTTACAGGAACCAAATTTGACACCCACATCGATTGCTGCACTTTGTAGATGATCTGAGCATCCAACAATTTTCTAGATTCTTTTTGTATGAGAGGCTCAAGCATTGGATGTACTTTCCTCAACTTTTGTTGGAATTGATTGGCCCCTTCCTTAATCAGTATCACATGCTAGATGATTCGCATGTCATATGTCTTGAGTTAATTCTACATCCATTGGAAGACATCACGGTATTGCTTGAATAATAGGATGAAGTCTTGCCTCTCTTGTGGTGTGCAGCAAGTATCGAGATTAACATACTTTGGATCCTTATCAGTTCCCAAGTTGATCTGCTTGTGCGACAATGTGGAAATATGGGTTTTGGCATTGATGTGCCCACAAAAGTGATTATGTAGGTCATATAACTTCTCTGATCAAACCACACCCTTGGGGATGAGGTTCCCCTTGCTTGCATTCATTGCATCCTACAGATCCTTTTCATGCTCATCCTTGTCGATCATTGCATATTTGAATATGTCAATGTTCGCCATGAAACACAGTATCTATTGGTCGCCATAAAAAATGTGTAAATTAGTGATATTATTTAGGAAAAAAGGTTTATAAATAATTTCAATATAAAAATTGTCCCTCAATGGTGACATCCTAGCAACAACGTTTGCTAATCTATCACAGCTACATTATGCATTGTTGGAACATAAATAATATTAAAAGCTTGGAAATGTGAGATAAGATTCCATACCTCTTGGTGATAACTTTTAATATGAGGTGAGACACAATGTATGGTGTTATGTACCTCTCACACCATAATTTCTAAGTCACCTACCACTCTTAGGATCGCAATGTTGAGGTCAATGGCCTTTTACGAGCCCAATATGAGTGCTTTTTACTCTGCAGTGTTGTTCGTGCAACCAAATTCCAATTGGCTAGAGATCAAATGCTTTCTCTGCAATGGGTTTGTTGGACACTGGATAAAGCAATGCCCCTTATGTGTTTTGTGACATGGACTGATTGCCTCTTGTGGATCCTTATCTCTAGCAATGCATCGTTGACTAATACTTACGGGTTTTTGTCTAACGACAATCGTGATTCCCAACAAGTGGTATCAGATCTTAGGTCACAAGTTCGTTACATCCCCGACTCATGTTGGGGGGGGGAGATTGTTGGATAATGAATAAGCCAACACTCCCCATGTGTTTCATGACATGGACTAACCTTCTCTCATGTATCCTTATCTCTAATGATGTGTTCATTGACTAACACCTACAGGTTTTGGTCTAATGGCAATCCTGATTCCCAATAGGGTCTATTAAAATGCAACCAACTTTAGAGCCCTCCTATGTTTTGGAAAAATCAAAGTGCATAGTTCAAACATCATATGTACAAGGACTATGAACTACACTAGTATTACTAAAACTAATACTAATTGTACATAGTTCATTATCACCAGTTGGGAAAGGAAGGAGATCCAACTATGTGGCTAGTGGAACTAAGGATGGTTGTGCAACACAACATCCCAGTTGAATTTGAAGAAAGTAATTGTCGAAAACTAATTTTGCAAAAGCCATTTGTTATTATGCCCAATCAAGGGAGTGATAGTATGTTTCATATACCTCTCTGATTCTACCCGGATCTGATTATTTCTTCCCTTGTATGGAAGCCATAGGTGTGACCAGTTTGTGGAAAAGTACCCTTGTAACTTGCTACACCAGTCCCTACTGAGAAACACTCTGTATGCTTCCATAATTTCCATAATTGCTATGTTGATATGTTGGTGGACTCGTCTGTTAGATGATAAGTGCAAGATGGCATCTCTGAGTTCACCAATTTTCTAGACATGAAACCTGTCCAGCTAAATAATTTGTGCATCTGCCTTTTCCCATTTAACATTGGTTTTCGTGGCAGCAAATAATGGAATGATGTTAACCGATGCACCAAAATCAACCAAATAATTATGTACATTGAAATTGAATATTTCAAATGTTAACAAGAATGACGAGTGGAGTGTGTTCACATCCATCGTGAGCGCATTAAGTTCAGATTCAAGAGTACCATGAGACTTACTAGATCCCTTGTCCAAAGAGGTAGTGTTACCTGCAGAGGGTTTCCCAAGCTCCCATAGAAGGATGTCACACTGGCTCGTGATCTTTGTCAATTCAAACATTCATATATCTGCACGAACCTTCTTCATGTCATCAACAATGTTATAGTTCAAAGCAAGAAGACTAGTTGAGGTGTTTGGGGATGCAACCTGGTTTGTGGTTTCCTGAGGGATGGTTTTATCCTTACTATTGTCGCAAACACTTTTCATTGAGACTGCTTTCCCAAACATGCCCCCAGTGTTATGCGTTGAGTTAGTCGGTGGGTTGATTTTTCTTAACATATGTTCTTTGAAATTTTGCATCGAAACCTCAATTCTGGTGGCGGACCCTTGGCTTCTTAGGTTGTACTAGCTGGTCTGCTTCTATTTCAGACCGTCACTTAGAGGTTTCTTATCGGAAATACTCTTTTGAGCTGTGAGTATACAATTAAATATGTTTACTACATGCCCAACACTTGGAGCTTTATCAACTGTAGTAGCTTCATCCTCCTCTTTAGCAGGCTCAGTCTACTCTTTAGCCATTACTAAATCAACAAGCTAGGTAGGAACCATGCTAATGGTTTGGTTCCACTGCGGGCACGTCTTTTCTAAATGATTCTCTTGATGAAACATGAAATATTGATCCGTTCCAATCTTCTCAATGTTCAATACAACATTGGAACTCTGTGTAGACTTTGTTGGTTGGTTACTGCCACTGCTAGAATCTACAATCCTTCTGAATGGGTTAAACTTGAGAGGCTTGTTGCTCATAGTGGTCTCACTTCTCCTCTATTTGAGTGTTGCCATTTCAGTGGGCAGAGACTTGATGAGATGAGTCAAGCTTTCAAAATCAGTTAGTTCTTTCTATTTAGCCCTGCTCCTAGAGGCCTGGGGCCTCTTACCCGTGTGTTGGTGCTCAAATATGTTAATGTCAATGCTGCCTTCTCTTTCCCTTACCCACCGCAACGTCTCTAATGGGATTTTAGTTTCTACTTTTCTCTTTGTGATAGTGGCTAGAGAAACATGAATGACATTGACTACCTACATCTGTTTTTCAGTAAGGTTGGGAGTGACATCAGTTATTTTCTCAATCTTTGTAGGTGCAAGTGGCACCATCTCTGTGATATCATCCATAGGTACCAAAACATTTGTCACCTTTTCTTCCTTAGGTATACTCTCATGAGAATAAGTTGATAACCCTTCATGTTTATTCAATGCTAAGATGAACCCCAAAGGGTCATAATGCCAACTACTATCATGCACGAATCCAAAAGACAACATTTCCTTTTCCAGGATATCTATAACATTTTTATTCTTAGTGATTAGAGGTGAGATTTCATACGCAAAATTAAACAATGCTCCTTTCTTTATTGAAAGAAAATGCATCTCATTAACAATATTTTTTTGCCTAAGAACCTCGCAAGAAAATAAAAAGGGCGAGACATACTTGGGCAACTAGAAGGGTTGTTTTTCAAAACCTTATAAATGAATCACAGTAAAATTTGGATAGAGAAACCAACTTCCTATACTCTTCTCTTCAGTAAGTATCAACAATTTCCTTTTTTCTTCTGAGATCTTATCCAGCACTACTTATGTTATTTTAACTTTTAAAGGATAAGAAAAACAGTCCATATATTGAGAATAAGAGTGGGGAATATGCTAGGGATAAATTACTCCAGAACATTAATAAAATTCCTTCTCTTTATTATAAGTTTCAGTAATACTCATAAGGAGCTTAGTATAAAGAAAATAGTTCGGGTGATTAAAGAGAACCACGTGAATTAAATAAGTACAATGTCGACGGGAGTTGAACAGGATAGTAATAGATAGGTTGACTATAAGCACTTGAGTTAGATACTTTGGAAAATTTATTGTCTGACAGTTTGAGTGGAGGGTGAGGAGCCGTATGGCCAAAAATATAGACTTGTCCATTTTGGCATCATCGGCTAGTCCGAAAATAACAAAAAAGAGAGAAGTGAGGGTTTTAAAGAAGCGATTCAAGGATTTAGTTGGTATAGGAAATTGCAATTTAGGCTCAAAATTGGGATTCCATAGTAGGGTTTTCATAAATTCTAGCTTATCATCCTCTGCCCACATAATAAATTCCTTATCTAGCCCTTTTTATGTTATGTCGATTCCCTGATTGTTATAGACATATTTGGGCACTGCAACCACAAATCATATATCCCCATAAACCAAGGGCTTTTGAGTCCCTAAAAGTGTTGTTTCATGTCCTAAAGGAACAAGGTTAAATGATTACATCATATCCCAGAAGTTCTCCACAGAAAACTGCTCAGAACTGGTCAAAACTAGACCATACAAATTGCCTAGTGCTAAGGGTGCGATGCATCTCACCTGCTTAGTGTAAAAAGTATGATGCATATTGTAAAGCCCTTATGTAGGGTGTGATGGGCGAGAGTAGACAAATGGCAGAGACAGTTTGCAAGGTGGATGATCATGGAATCTTTCAGAAACTTCTCCTGTGACACTTGCCTCTCTGAATTCACCCAAGGATGAGTAAGAGATCATCAATCTCCAAGTGGAATCAAGAAATATCAGAGAGAAGACACTAATCAAAATCCCAGAAGCTAACTCACCCTCTTACAATCATCTATATATGGATCCCTCATCCCAGAGATCTAAAGGCTGGAACATTGTATCTTGTAAGGAAGTGTTGTTGGTTTCCTGGTGGAATATCATAGTGTTGGATGATCTAAGCTTTTCATGAGGTGAAGAAGGCTTTCATGCTAGAAGGATGACGCTGGGTCAGATCAATGGGTTGTAATCCTCTCTTCTAATCTCTATATCAATAAAGCTATTCAAGTTTTCCTCCACATTCTTGTATGTTTGCTAATATATGCATGTGTGTGGTCAATATATATCTAGTCCTATATTGTTTACGATTGTAGATCTCTGCACTTTGAAGGTATTATGTTGCTTTGACTTTACAAGTACTCTTTGAAGCGAAGTGGTCAAGGGAGGAGTAGCAAAGATCTGTCAAAGGGGAGAAGGAACAAGCAGAGAACCAAGAGAAAGATTGAGGTTGGTATTATTTGCTCCTCTCTTATCTACTTCTCGTAAAGGAAAGTGAAAGTAACTTTAATCTATTTGTTTCTAAGATAGCTACTTGTCTTATTGGGACTAGCAGCTCTGCATAGACACTAGATTTCCTGATAACAAAATGGCGACTCCAGTGGGGAACAAGTAGTTTGTTTGCTTGTCTATATTTGTTTGCTTTATAAACTTACAAACGGAGCCTGAATTCAAGCCAGCTAGCCTTCGAACTGCATTTGCTATGCAAGTGCAAAGTAGATCAATGTTGCTTCAGTCTATCTCCGGGTTTTGTTTATAAATTGAACAATTTATTTGCAAACATCCTAATTTCCCTGGTGGTGGCTCAAGTAGCCTCATTAGATCAGCCCCTATGATTTACACTTACTGACTATCATTTTCTTGGCTTAAATACCTGAACTAAGCTACAAAATGTGACCTAGAACCAAGTTGAAGTCTCGTACCTGGACCATCGCACCTTCTCCTCTTGGGAATCTATATGCATCGCACCTCCCGTGTACAGTAGGTGAGTTGCATCGCACTTTCCCTGTGTTACAGGTGCGATGATTAGATAAGACCTCTTTTGCTTCCAGATTTTGGTTTTTTGTTCACTCTCTTCAGCTTTATTCAGGAGTTTTGCTGTCTATGATCAATATACCTATGTAGAAACTCCCTTCCTTTGCATGATTCAGCCTCCATAGTACAAAGAACTGTAAATGTTTTTATGTATTGTTCACCATTTACGGTTGTCTTTTACAAAGAAGTAGCGTAATCAAGTTGTCGTCTTTTGATTTGAAAGTGTCGCAAGTGTCGTTTTCAGTCAAAGAAAAGAATTCTATTGTTCTTGATGGTCAATTACACTGTTACTCTTGTATTTGATTTGAATTAGTAGTTTTTCAAGTGTTGAAAGCAATTTTCAATTCAAAATCACAAAGTGTCGTCATTATCTTCCTTTTGTTTTTTGAAAAGAAAGTTGTTAGTACTGTCACTTGAAACGATTCAAATTTGTACTTAGCATTCTTTTTGTCATCCACACATTAAGAAAGCGAAAACAAATGCATGCACGTGCATTTGCATTTAGACTGCTTGTTGATTTTGATTTAGGACAGTGCATCTAGTGTGTGCTCTCTACTCTTTGTTGAAATATTTCCGCTTCTCTTTCCTTAATAGCTAGGATTTTCATTACAAAAAGAAGATTAAACAATTGTTTATCATCTTAGATTGCATTTTAGGAATTGTATATCTACATCATGCGGTGAACCTGAAAGGAAAATTTCTTAAGAAATATCAACTGTAAAATAAATTCAATGAACATAAAAATTCTTTGGAACCTAATGCACAACATTTAGAAGTCTAGGCTAGAAATGTATTTCGGCGTCATAAAGCCTAGTAACTATCGCTTTCATCATAGGTTGGGTGATTCCTCCTCTTTGAGACGACAAGTGCTAGTACGGACTTGTGCTCCCATGTACTGTCGAGTATATATTGGGAGACCACAATAGGTTATATCCTTTATCCTTAGGAAGCCGTGTCTGCCGCCCTATCGATTGCAATGCACTGCACACAGCATTCGGGAAGACTGACTGCCGTACCATAAAAATTATTCTGTAGTTTTGTGATTGGTTTGGTAATCCCTCTATCTATATTTCCAAAGTAGTCCCTTTTGTTCCTTTTCAGACTCCTTAAAGGAAAAGGTCCATCTGAGCACTTTTCACTTCAGGCTCACTAAAAATCGAAGGTGACTAGAGTCATCTTTTGTTTTTTCTCAACTCTTAAAAATTGAAAAAGCAAGTTGTGTCAAAACGTCTAAAATTTATCTTAATTGGAATAACGTCAATGTTCCCTCGTTGGTCTTAGGTTGATAAAATTGGAGTCCACCAACCAAGGATTTCCCCTTGGGGGAAATCCTAGTCCTTTCTCCTCTTGGGGAGATGTTGGTGCACCTCATATGGCCACATTGTCCCTGCTAGGATTGACAATCAGCTTGCCAATATGGCTCTTCTCAACCTCTGTCTTTCAAACAGCCGTGATTCCTGAGCAATCAAGTCAACAACTAGATGATACTAGAGTTACCCCCCAACCTTTTGCTTCACTTGTTTCTCCCTCCCCTCCTTCCTCTTCGCTTGGTAAAGCTAGTGAAGCTAAAGACCAAGTAACTGAGAAGAAGAAGAAAGGGAAGAAGGAGAAAGAGAAGAAGAAGAAGGAGCTAAAGGAAAAAAGGGGTAGACGTGCATCGTCTAGCGAAAATCCACACACTGCACTGTCCAGACCTAAATCTCCATGTGTCATTTGGAAAGGAGACCACTATCATCGAGATTGTCCTTGTGTCCCTCAGATCTTAAGGGATTGGGCTCCTCGTTTGCACAATCCGGTGTCGTCAACCTCTGACGATCATGTTGAAAGTACACCGTCAACTAGTGAAAACAAAGTCTCTGGACAGAAAGGAAAATGTAAATTCCCTTGTAGACTGTGTGAAGGAAATCATGCCATCCACCGTTGTCCCTTCCTGGACGAAGCTAAAAGAGTCTTGGATAGTCGTCCTGCTTCACTGCTACGGCTTCCTCCTAGGTACAAGACACTCTTGTCAAGTCCATCACTATTTGAAAATCCGACTGACACACCCTTGTGGTCGGTCGAAGCATCTATCATTGAAGATAAACCCTTTGAGTCCACACCAGACGAAAGTCAAAAGGTTGAGGCGGCAGTCGACCCGGTCTTGTCTTCGAAAGTTTCGTCTTCAGATGATACAGTCACTGAAGAGAATGAGAACAACACTGTTCAAATTCTTTTTGTGAACACAGACTCCGATGAACATGGGGGCAATCTACTCATTCCTTTACCACATGAAGGAAGTTCATCAGAGTCATAACTGGCTGTATATTTGGTCCCACCTCCAAGCAACCTAGTCGTTTCCTTCGATTGGAATCTACTAGGCAGACCCCGTCTTCCGTCTAATGTACCATTCTGAATCATTGTATAAGCTTGCAGAATGGTCATGGTCAGTACTATCATAGATGAAGGGGCTTCTGTGAGTTTCCTTTCCTCAACTTCTTGGAAAGCGCTTGGTTCGCCATCGCTTATGCCTGAGATGAGAAATTTGACAGGCTTCGACAAAGGAACCAGTCGACCGTTAGGGATCCTTCCAAATGTACCTATAACTTTGAGAAGGAAAACTATGTATATGAACGTAATGGTAGTCCAAGGACCTTGACATTACAATCTACTCCTTGGGCGTGACTATATTTATTGCATGGGATCCATTGTCTCCTCACTCTTTCAAGTAATGTGTTTTCTGCATGAAGGCAGAGTGGTCCAGCTCATAGACCAGCTTTCATTCCCTGGCTCACACATAGCTAATAGTCAAATACCATCCCTAACTAGTCTTTTCACACAAGGAATGTCTCATCAATCTCCAGTCTATCTGCCTGAAGACTGCAAGTAATTCGGTGGCCATGACTGAAACCCAGGGGGCATGCACCCTGGTCTACCTCGGCAGGAAATCCTCATGTATAGGGTAGGTTTCCACATAGGATATGACTAGTCTGACATTCCCATCCATTTAGGAAAATGGGGTCGGACTGGAATAAGATACCTCCATTAGAAGGTAGGCCTTTCCCGATAGAACAAATGTTTTGTCTGCAAATTGAAGGGTAACCTGGAAACTCTACTTTGCTATACCTGGGGGCATGCAAACCTTTTTCACACAAGTGAAAAGCGGCCAGCATAATGCTAACCCCATAGTTTTGGTGACTTCAACTACTTAAGTTAGGTGAGTGGTCAAATCGACCGTTCGCCTTCGCAGGGGCCAAATGGCACCGGCAAAGTAAAGGAAAAATTTTCCTACCTAACCTTAGTAGTTAATTAACCCCTAGGACAGTAGTTGGTCATTCCTAGCTTGCATAATGAAAGGATGCGGAGCAAAGTCTCGAATGGTGGAAGCTCCTTAAAAATTGAACCTATCGATGAAACATCCTTATTATATGACTGGAACGAGCAGATTTTATGTGAAGTTTAAGCTCGTTAAAAACTAAACCTAACCAATGAGCAAATGTTCCCCCAGAGTTTAAGCTCATTAAAAAAAATGAACCAACCCCTAGTAAATAACCTTTGTGAATGCATTATCATCAGCTTCTGAGCCCTGGTCATGTTCTTGCCATCACCTCCACTCTGTTTTAGCCAATCATACGCCTCCATTTGATTGTTTACCCTTTTGAGGAACAACTGTGAAGAGTGATTTTGTTAGCCATCCTTGTGACACTGCCATGATTGGAAAATTCCAAACCTTGCCTGGAATTAGCAGCTACCTGAAAATATCACTCGTTCCTCAAAGATGAGTCTCCTTTAAGCTCTTTTCACCTGATTCGTAAAATATGAAAAGATTACCGAGCAGTTGGCCTCTCCAGCTCCTTAAAGCTACCGGGAGTGTTATCTCTCCTCTAGATTTTAATCTTTCTAGACTTGAAGGATTATTACACAAAAAGATCAAGCGCTTGTTTTGTTCGGCTTGTTAAAACTATTGAAAATTCATCCCTTTCGTATTATTTTATACTTTTTCGGACTTAAGGGATTATATGACGAAAAAGGATTACTGGAGTTTCCTTTCCATCCCTTTTCAGACTCTCTAAAATTGAAAAAGGACGGAGTTGTCTTTTTCGTTAAACTCGTTAAAAACCAATAGTGACAAACTTGTCCATGCAGACAAGAATGGGTTTCACTGTCGCTAGGCTCGTTAAAACATAGCGACGGGTTTGCCCAAAGGGAAAATGATAAAACAAGCATATGTTATCCTCCTCAAGCTTGATAAAAATAAAGAGGTAATGGTCAGCAATGACTGGGGAAAATTGGGAAGAAAACTTGAAGAAACTTTATTGGTAGCGAGTTGCTCTTGAACATTACACTTTCACTCCGTCACCATGATTGAGTCGGGTTGGGTTATTCCGTTCACCGGTCATATTACCATTGGTCCACCGTACCATCCATCTTTGGGGTTAACGCTACCAATAAATTTCAGTGTCATTGATATGTTCAAGAGAAGTCGATCAGAGAATTCACCAACCCATCTTGTGTCTCATCCACTGCAATACATTCATGCTCCATTCTTTCATGACCATCACCCTAAACCTTGTATCATCAGATCGTTTTCACCTCCACAAAATCATTTGTTCTGTTCCTTGTCGTAGATGTGGGATTCATTAAGGCCCTCCTACGATGGGTCACTTCTTGTCGACGACAGCTCATTATCCAAGAAGTCGACCTAGGAACAACCCTTCCAGTACTTTGAAGCTTGCATGCCTCAATGGCAAGTTTCTCACTTTCGGCGACAGGTTTACATCAATGGCCTTTGATCGAAAGATTTTGCGTGGTGTTCGACGCCAAGTCCCATTTTCACACCACGTGAATTGTACTGTAGTACCTTGAGGGTCATCATCATTATTGGTGATTCCTGTCGCACCTGTTAACAACTTACATCATTTCCTGGTAATCAGGCGATGTCTTTCCATGTTCGACTCCAGAACATTTTTCACGTGGATCGACTTGTACATCGAGCGAAGATTGGACGAGTTTGAAGACCCCAGATCTAGTTTCATCCATCCGGGCTGCGATATATTCAGGAAAATAAGGACATCAAATGTACATCATTGCTGCACAGATGATCATCCAAATCAAAGGATGATGGCTCTACTAGAATCATCAGTCTGCCACATAGACGGTTCTCTGTCCTATGTACATGAAAATGAATTTATAAAGATGAGCATGGGAATGCCCACCTAAGCTAGATCATGAAAATGTTATGAAGATAATGTATTGTATTGTATCTTATTATAGGTCGCCTTCCAGTTCGAAAAACCTCAGATCCTCCTGATAAAGTGTTTCACCCGACATCAAAGATCTACGACCTCATGCTTTAGGAGGCAACTGTTATAGACATTATTGGGCACTGCAACCCCAAATCATATATGTCCATAAACCAAGGGCTTTTGAGTCCCTAAAAGTGTTGTTTCATGCCCTAAAGGAACAAGGTCAGCTGATTACATCATCTCCCAGAAGTTCTCCACATAAAACTGTTTAGAACTAGTCAAAACTGGACCATACAGATTGCCCAGTGCTAAGGGTGCGATGCATCTCACCTGCTCAGTGTAAAAAGTGTGATGCATACTGGAAAGCCCTTCTGTAGGGTGCTATGGGCGAGAGTAGACAAATGGTAGAGATAGTTTGCAAGGTGGATGATCATGGAATCTTCCATAAACTTCTCCTATGACACTTGCCTCTCTGAATTCGCCCAGGGATGAGTAAGAGATCATCAATCTCCAAGTGGAATCAAGAACTATCAGCGAGAAGACACTAATCAAAATCCCAGAAGCTGACTCACCCTATTACAATCATCTATATATGGATCCCTCATCCCAGAGACCCAAAGGCTGGAACATTGTATCTTGTAAGGAAGTGTTGTTGGTTTCCTGGTGGAATATCATAGTGTTGGGTGATCTAAGCTTTTCATGAGGTGAAGAAGGGCTTTCATGCTGGGAGGATGACACTGGGTCAGATCAATGGGTTGTAATATTCTCTTCTTATCTCTATATCAATAAAGCTATTCAAGTTTTCCTCCGCATTCTTGTATGTTTGCTAATATATGCATGTGTGTGGTCAATAAATATCTGGTCCTATATTGTTTACGATTGTAGATCTCTACACTTTGAAGGTATTATGTTGCTTTGACTTTACAGGTACTCTTTGAAGAGGAGTGGTCAATGGAGGAGTGGCAAAAATTTGTCAAAGGGGAGAAGGAACAAGCAGAGAACCAAGTGAAAGATCAAGGTTGGTATTCTTTGCTCCTCTCCTATTTACTTCTCGTAAAGGAAAGCGAAAGTAACTTTAATCTGTCTATTTATAAGATAGCTACCCATCTTAGTGGGACTAGCAGCTCTGTATAGACACTAGATTTCCCGATAACACTGAGAAGGAATTCCTAACATCTTGGCCATCATTTCTTCTTCTAATTTCGGGAAGACTCTTCGACTGGACTGGAAGAAAAAGACTTGTTGTTCCAAGTCATAATTTCTAGCAAGCAATTGAATAGAGTCAGGGTCGAAGTGAACAGAAGGAAGGGTGGCTCCTAGGATTATGGAGTTCAAAAGGAATATATCGTCATCTGATACACTAGTAGAATGAGACAAATTCCTTTTAAGGGTAAGGATATCAGTAATACAAACTCTAGTATCTTGAAACCCAGCTAGCGCATTTTCTTGAACTTCTTTATTCATAAACTCAAACATTACTGATTACTAAGACTAAATTACTAACATGGCAAAGCGAACTAAATGAGAATAAATTACCCTTCAATAGAAGGGAATTTTGTGTGCTGCAAATTCTTATATATTAGCTTTCACCATTAGCAGGTCCCCAGAGAAAAATGCAAGAGAAAAGGCGGAAAGAATGAATGAATTGTGTAAAGTTGTTGGAATTAAGTTTAAATCATGGTTACAGAATTAATTAATGCATGCAATAGTTGTCGGACTCTGATTGGTGGAACATCACCCAAGGACATGGACCCCATTGATTGGGCATAGGCGTATGATTAAACTCTATGCAAGTGGGATCCTGAAAGTGGTTGATGATCATGAATCAGACAATGTAGAGATTTCTACAAATCTACCTCTGATACCATGTAGAAAATATGATATAGGTTAACTCGATAATGCAATATAAATCAAAGCAAAATACTATAACCTACTTCTACTATCAATTTGCGGAAGCTTAAAGATTGAGCTGAATAATATAACCAGAAGAAGAAGAATCAATGGCACGATACACATGAAAATACTTTGTGGAATTCCTCAGTTAAAAACCCCACTCTATTGTATTATCATACATGGTGGAAATACATAGGAATTATGCAAAGCCTTAACTCTCACAGCTAGCCATCTCTCAGCACAATGCTCATAGATACTCATAGGAAATCTTGGCTTCTCTCCAGCCTTCCTCTCTACCCTCCAAGTTCCTATTTCCTTGTGCTTTTCCTTTTGGATGATTTTCCTTCAACCAAGTGGAAAACTAATCCTTCAAAACTGCGCAATCCTCAAGGATAAATCCTTGATTGCATGCATGATTTTTCTCCATGAGAAAACACATGCAACCGATAATACATTGTACTTGAACATTAATCTCAACTGGGTCTTTCTCATAACAGGCATGCATGAGTTTCTGATGAGGGAACCTTCAATTAACTGGAGTAGCACTAGTTGAGTGCATTAATGCATCAACTGACTGTTAACTCACTATTAGTTCCTCAAATACTTTGGAACTAATTTAAATGGACTTAACTCAGTAAACTGAGTTAACTAATTACAACTCAAATATAACCCAATCTTATATCCTTAATTTAAGGGATAACTCTTGCATGACTTCAGAAAGACTTCTAACTTGAATTTCTCCAACTAATTAATTTAAAATAAATTAATTAATTATTTCCAAGTAGCTGTTAAGACTAAATTTGATTTTAATTCACAATTTAATTGAAGGACAAATTAAATTGGAATATTCTTGTTGCCATATTTCAACACTCCCTCTCAATAAGAAAGGGATTATCTGCCACCATGATCTTGTCTCTATGGAATTCGAATTTACACTTCGATAATGCCTTTGTCAAAATGTTAGCATCTTGCTCCTCTGTCGAATATACTACAACAACATGATCCTCTCGATCTGTGAAAATCCACAGGCAACAAATCTTGCCTTATGCTTCTCCACGCTACCATCAACAACATGCTTTACCTTGTAAATCCAAAGGGAACTCACAATTGAATTGTTCTCTGGTCTCGAAACCAGGTCCTGAACACTGTTACAAACTATGGAATCAAACTCCTCCACCATAGCATCAACCCAAATCGGCTGCTGCACTGCTTCCTCAAAGGAATATGGCTCGGTCTCAACACATTCCCCAGCAAGGGCCATGTATCTAGTGTACCTCTCAGGTGACCTCCTATGTTTGTGCTGAGAAGATGGTGCTCCCACATTCTCTCTGCATCCTCCAACAATCTATAAGATTCTCTTGTGTGCTTCCATCCATCTCTGGTAGACTCTACTTGATTGGATCTCTCCAGTCCTGTAACCTCTGCATGTGGTTGCTATGTATCAGTCTAAGGCTCCTCCTCCTTAGGAACCAACAGTTTCTCCACAACATGTAGTTGGAGCTCCCTCTTAAGGGAAACTTGCATCACCTTCTACTCATTAAACTTGAGATATCTGCAAACCATTGTCCTGGCAAGTACATCCAATAGTTATGAGGTGTATCAGTGTACCCCACAAATATCCCCAACTCTGTTGTCAGCTCAAGCTTCTTCTGTGCATCCTTTTTCACATGGAAATATACCGATGAGCCAAAGATGCTGAAGTGACCCACATCTAGTCTCTTACCAGAGAAAGCTTCCTCTGTTGTCTTCATCCCAAGTATGAAATGTGGGATTCTATTTTGCAAATAGACCATTGTGTTGCATGCCTCAACCCACAAATGAAGTGGTAGGACTTGGTCATGCAGCATTGCCCATGCTACCCCTACAATAGTTCTGTTCTTCCTCTTAGCCCCCCCATTATACTGTGGGTTATGAGGTGTTGGCGACTCTCGTTTAATTCCTTCCTCTACACAAAAGTCCTTAAACTCTTGAGAGACATATTATCCACTATTTTCACTTCTCAAGGCTTTGATCTTCTTCCTTGACTCTTCCTCGACCAAAGCTTTGAACTCACGAAACTTTGTGAAAGTTTGGTCCTTCTTCTGCATGAAATAAATCCATCATTTACGAGAATAGTCATCATTGAAAATCACATAATACATTTGCTTCCCTGTGGATGCCGTCGAGAATGGTCCACACAAATCAATATGAACTCGCTCTAAGATAGCCTCTGCTTGACTGTCTCGATCATGAAAGGAAGACTTGGTGTACTTTCCCAAGGTACAACCTTTGCATGTGTCAACTTGCTCAAGTTTACCTTTGGGAAGTCCTGTAGATATCTGCTACATTATCTTCAAAGCCCCATGATTCAAATGGCCCAACCGCCTGTCCCACAACTCGCCAATTTCTTGGCTTTCCACCAATTTTAATTTCATACTCAATGTTGCATAATCATCTACCTCTAGTTTATAGAGATTCTTCACTCGAATCCCTATCCTCTTGGTCGGACCCGTGTATATGTGTCTTAGGAACGCTTTTCCTTTACTGAAGACAACATCATAGCCTTTGTCCTCCAACATCATGACCGATACCAAGTTCTTCTTCAGTCCAGGCACATACATCACATCTCTCAAGGTGAGATGATCTCCATGCTTCCTTTGAAAATAAACTGTGCCCACTCCTGAAACACTATACCTTCTGTCATCACCCATCTCTATGCACATCTTGAGGTCTTTCTCCTCCAAGGCACTAAATAATTTTTTACGACCAGTCATGTGGAATGAGGCTCCACTGTCAAGGTACCAAACATAACCCATCATCGATGACACCATGCAATGAGGGTAAAGTCCATTTCAAACTGAGAGGCTAATGCCTCACCTTCCGATCCTTTCAAGGATCCCTTCTTGGACTTCTTCGATGGGAAATTATTCGCATAATTTCCCATATTGTGACAATTAAAGCATCATACCTTAGACATGTCACCCTTCTTCCCTCCATGAAAGAATTCGATTTGAAATGGGAAGCCTTCCCCTTCCCTTTCCTTGCCTTACTTGCTAAGGCTAGATTTTCTTCATCATCATTCTTGGATGAAGAACCATCTTGTGTGCTCCTCCTAATCTCCTCCTACATAAGATCCAACCACAGTCATTCCCAATCTGACAGTTTCTCCCTTTCATTCACAGAGTCCTGGTAGTTATTCCAACTCTTTGGAAGGCCAAAGAGAGCGAGGCTCACCATATCATCATCATCAGTAATTATTCCCACACTGCCAAGCTCATCTCTGCAGGTGTGAGATTGTTTAGATATGTGGAAATAGTATCGCCCTTCTCCATCTTGATTCTTCGAAGCTTATACTTAAGCGCCAATTTCCTCTGGTTGCTATTGTTCTGGTAGAGGTCCTTCAATGTCTTCCACATTGAAAATGGAGTATCCTTCCCATGGAGACTCGAGATAATATGGTCTCAAACTCCCTCAAGGATGATCTGCCTCGCCTTTGCCACACAATTCTTCCACTCTGCCAACTCTTGTGCATTAGTTGAAGTTGGCTTTGGGAATTCTTGATCAATGAATTCCTTCAAGCCATTGTCTTCCAATACAACCTCCATTCTATCTTTCCATGATATGTAATTCGAGCTACCTTCCAAGGCATACTCGAGTCTCAAGCCATAGAACGCCATTGGCCAACCTTGAAGTATGGTATGAATTTGATTTGCACCTGCAACCCCAAACTGCAAACTTCGAATTATCTTCTCATTATACTATTCACAGCTCCAATACCATGTAGAGATTTATACAAATCTACCTCTGATAACATGTAGAAAATCTGTTATAGGTTAATTCGATAATGCAGTATAAATCAAAGCAGAATACTATAAAATAATTCTACTATCAATTTGAGGAAGCATAATGATTGAGCTGAACAATATAACCAAAAGAAGAAGAATCAATGGCACAATACACATGAAAATACTTTGGGGAAAGCCTTAGCTAAAAACCCCACACTATTGTATTATCATACATGGTGGAGATATATAGGAATTATACAAAGCCTTAGCTCTCACAGCTAGCTAGCTCTCAGTACAATCCTTACAGATGCTCACAGGCAATCTTGGCATCTCTCAAACCTTCCTCTCTACCCTCCAAACTCCTATTTCCTTGCGATATTCCTTCTGGATTTCCTTCAACCAAGTGGAAAAATAATCCTTCAAAATTGCATAATCCTCAAGGGTAAATCATTGACTGCATGCATGAGTTTTCTCCATGAGAAAACACATGCAACTGATAGTACAATGTCCTTGAACACTAGTCTCAACTGGGTCTTTCTTAGAATAGACATGCATGAGTTTCTGATGAGGGAATTTTCATTTAATTGGAGTAGCACTAGTTGACTGCATTAATGCATCAACTGATTGTTAACTCACTATTAGTTCCTCAAACATTTTGGAACTAATTTAACTGGACTTAACTCAGTAAACTAAGTTAGCTAATTACAACTCAAATATAACTCAATCTTATCTCCTTAATTTAAGGGATAAATCTTGCTTGAATTTAGAAAGACTTCTAACTTGAATTTATCCAACTAATTAATTTAAAATAAATTAATTAATTATTTCCAAGTAGCTGTTAAGACTAAATTCAATTTTAATTCACAATTTAATTCAAGGAAAAATTAAATTGGAATATTCTTGTTGCCATATTTCAATAGATGGCCAAGATGATATCAGGTCGGCAAGATGGTTTAACTATCGAGCATGTCCCGACCTGATATAGAACAAGGGCCATTCGATAAAATTCATTTACATGGTTGTTATAGACATTTTTGGGCACTGCAAGCTCAATCATAAATGTCCATAAACTTAGGGCTCTCCTAAGTCCCTAAAAGTGTTTCTTCACTACCTAAAGGAACAAGGTCAGCTGATTACATCATCTCCCAGAAGTTCTCCACTAAAAACTGCTCAAAAATGGTCAAAACTGGACCATACTGAATACCTAGTGTAGAGGGTGTGATGCATATCACCTTCCCAGTGTAAAGGGTGTGATGCATACTGGATGGCCCCTCTATAGGGTGTGATGGGTGACAATGGACAAATGGCAGAGACAATTTGCGAGGTGGAAGATCATAGAATCTTCTAGAAGCTTCCCCTCTGACACTTCCCTCTCTGTTTTCGACCAAGGATGAGTAAGAGATCATCAGTCTCCAAGTGGAATCAAGAACTATCAGAGAATCAAAACCCTAGAAGATGACTCACCCCCCTACAATCATCTATATATGGATCCCTCATCACAGAGATCCAGAGGCTGGAATCTTGTACCTTGCAGAGAAGTGTTATTGGTTTTCTCGTGAAACTTCATAGTGTTGGGTGATCTAAGCTTTACTTGAGGTGAAGAAGGGCTTTCTTGCTAGAGGATGATGCTGGGTCAGAACAATTGGTTGTAATCCTCTTGCTATTTTGATATTAATAAAGCTATTCAAGTTTTCCTCCATATTCTTGTATGTTTGATTAAATATGCATTGGTGTGGTTAATACATATCTGGTCCTATGTTATTTATGAATATAGATCTTTGTTCTTCGATAGTATTATGCTGCTTTGATTCCACAGGTGCTCTTTGAAGCTGGGTATATGAAGAGGAAGTGGTAAAGATCTATCAGGAAGGAGAGGAATCAAGTAAGGAACCAAGCGCAAGATTAAGGTTGGTGTCCTTTGTTTCACTCTTATCTATTTTTAATAAAGGAAAATGAAAGTAGTCTTTACTTGTTTGTTTCTATGATAGCTACCAGTCTTAGTGGGAATAGCAGCTCCGAGTGGACACTATTCCCGGTAACAAAATGGCGAATCCACTGGGGAGCGAATAGATTGTTTGTTAGTCTATCTTTGTTTGTTTTATAAACTTACAGACGGAGCCTGAAGTGAAGCCAGCTAGCCTTCGAACTGCATTTGTTATACAAATGCAAAGTAGATCAATGCTGCTTCAGTCTATCTTTGGGTTTTGTTTATAAATTGAACAATCAATCTACAAACGTTCTAATTTCCCTAAGTGGTGGCTCTAGTAACCTCCTTAGATCAACCCCTGTGATTTACATTTACTGAACCTCACTTAATCGGCCTAAAGCCCTGAACTGAATTGCAAATTGTGAGCAAAGACTGGTTAAAAGTCTCGCACTGGTACCATCGCACCCTCCCTTCAAGGCAGTCTATATGCATCGCACTTCCGTGTGCAGTAGGTGAGATGCATACTGGATTCCCTGTGTGACAGGGCGAAGGTCAGGGAAGGTTAATTTTACCTTCAGACTTTGGTTTTTCTTCACTCTTTTCAGTTCTATTCAGGAGTTTTGTTGTCTATGGTCAGTATATCTCTATGAAAACCCCCTTCTCTTCCATCATTCTGCCTCTATTGTGCAAAGAACTGTATGTGTTTTTATGTATTGTGCACCATTTTCAATTCTCTTTTGCAAAGAAGTAGTGTAGTTAAACTTTCATTTCTTAATTTGAAAGTGTCGTAAGTGTCATTTTCAGTCATAGAAGAGAATCCCATTGTTCTTGATAGTCGATTGTACTATTACTCTTGTATATGATTTGAATTAGTGGTTTTTAAAGTGTCGAAAAACAGTTTTCATTTCGAAATTGCATAGTGTTGCCCTTATCTTCACTTCATTTTGAAAAGAAATTTGTTAAGTATTGTCGCTTTGAAAATAATTCAGATTTGCACTTAGCTTTCTTATCGTCATTTATACATTAAGAAGGCCAAAAACAAATACATGCATGTGCATTTGCATTTAAACTACTTGGTTTGATTTAGGACAGTGCATTTAGTGTGTGCTCTGTGCTCTTTGTTGAAAGACTCAATTTTCTTTCCTTAGTAGCTAGGATTTTCATTGCCAAAAAAAGGTTAAACAGTTGTTTATCATCTTAGACTGCATTTTAGGAATTGTATACACATCACGCGGTGAACCTGAAAGGCAAATTTTTAAACAAGATCAACTATAAAATAAATTTAATGAATCTAAAAACGCTTTTGAACCTAACGCACAACATCTAGAAGTCTAGGCTAGAGACGTATTCCGACGTCATAAAACCTGGTAACTGTTGTTTTCATTGTTGGTTGGGTGATTCCTCCACTCTGAGACGACAAGTGCCAGTATGGACTTGTGCTCCTACATACCATCGAGTATATATTGGGAGACCACAATAGGCTATATCCTTTATCCTTAGGAAGCCGTGTCTGCCGCCCTATCAATCGCAATGCACTGAACACAGCATTCGGGAAGATTGACTGCTCTACCATAAAAATTATTCTGCAGTTTTACTATTGGTTTGGTAATCCCTCTGCCTAGATTTCCAGAGAAGTCTCTTTCGTTCGTTTTCAGACTCCTTAAAGGAAAAGGACCATTTGAGCACTTGTCACTTCAGGCTCATTAAAAATCGAAGGTGACTAGAGTCATCTTTTGTTTTTCCTCGACTCTTAAAAAATGAAAAAACAAGTTGTGTCAAAGCGTCTAAAATTTATTTTAATCGGAATAACGTCACTGTTCCCTCGTTGGTCTTAGAAATTAGTCTCCCTTCACCGCAAGTTCCTGTGGAATCGCTAGGAAATATTTTGGATAGACTAAATATGTTTGAACAACCGTCGACATCCAGGACTATGTCATCTGATGCAGCAGCAGCAGAACCTCCTGTTGCTACTCCAACAATGTTCGCTGGTGTACCATCTGTCCCGGCAAGTTATCAACAACAAGCCAGAGTCCAATCAGGGACTGTTTCGATGACATGGTCAGTTCCTATTTCTTCATCCAGATTCTCATCTAGTATTTCTAATGTTGAAACTAAACAAATTGATCCAATGTGTCTTCAAAGGCAAATCTACCCTTTAAGTACTAGATTGCCACCATATGGGGGGCAGTATGCCTTTTCATTGTTCCCTCCTGGAGAACAACCATATGGGAGTTTACAACAAAGTTTAGGTCAAAGTGGAATTACATCCAGCGGTTGGGTACCAATACTGCCTCAGCGACCAAGGGTTGTATATTCAATGCAACCAGTCCACCCTGTGTCAAATATTCCGACTATACCTGCTATGGTTACTGCATCGCAAGTACAAGCGCTACCTGTTGTATGTCAACCCCAAGTTTCTCAGGTTGCAATACAACAGCCTCTTGTCTCAGTGATTCAATCACAACCTCCGGTTATTGCCTCCTTATCTGGAGTGACTTAGGCTCAAACAGGTACTATGACTCCTCATCTTGGTCAATCATCCAGTATTGGACAACAGCAAATGGTCCAACAACCATGGTTGGTTCAATATCAACAACCGCAATTCCAGCAATCATATCAGGGACCTGAGCAACAAGTCTTTGTAAGTAATGGGCAACCACATTTCCAAAGCGGTTATCAACAACCATACTATAATGGTTATTCCCATCAACCTTATCAAAGTTACTAGCATCAAATACATTATGCTCGTATGCAAATACCCACTGCTCAGGCGATTCCATCTTATCCTGGGTATGCTTCGACTAACCTGAATCAACAGTTGCCCTTTGTAGCAACTCTAGAATTACCAAATCTAAACCGTCTGACGAATGATCCAATTGCTTATGCCCCTTGGTGGCCGGCGATTCCTCATAAACTTCCATCAGATATTCCTAAATTTAATTGAAATCCGAGTGAAGACTCGTCGAATCATGTGATGACCTTTCATCTGTGGTGTTCATCAAACACTCTCAACGATGATTCGATCAGGCTTCGCCTTTTTCAGCGAACGTTAACTGGTCCGGCAACAAAATGGTATATCAAATTACCCAGAGCTTCATTTGATAACTTCAGTACCCTAGCCACAA
>APFE031062591.1:59340-89949 GCA_000404065.3 Pinus taeda | reverse complement strand
GAATCTTCCAGAAGCTTCCCCTCTGACACTTGCCTCTCTGTTTTCGACCAGGGATGAGTAAGAGATCATCAGTTTCCAAGTGGAATCAAGAACTATCAGAGAGAGGACACTAATCAACACCCCAGAAGATGACTCACCCCCCTACAATCATCTATATATGGATCCCTCATCACAGAGATCCAGAGGCTGGAATCTTGTATCTTGTAGAGAAGTGTCGTTGGTTTTCTGGTGAAACTTCATAGTGTTGGGTGATCTAAGCTTTACTTGAGGTGAAGAAGGGCTTTCTTGCTGGAGGATGATGCTGGGTCAGAACAATTGGTTGTAATCCTCTTGCTATTCTTGATATTAATAAAGCTATTCAAGTTTTCCTCCATATTCTTGTATGCTTCATTATATATGCATTGGTGTGGTTAATACATATCTGGTCCTGTGTTATTTATGAATATAGATCTTTGTTCTTCAATAGTATTATGCTGCTTTGATTCCACAGGTGCTCTTTGAAGCTGGGTAGACGAAGAGGAAGCAGTAAAGATCTATTAGGAAGGAGAGGAATCAAGTAAGGAACCAAACGCAAGATTAAGGTTGGTGTCCTTTGTTCCACTCTTATCTATTTTTCATAAAGGAAAACGAAAGTAGTTTTTACTTGTTTGTTTCTAAGATAGCTACTAGTCTTAGTGGGAATAGCAGCTCCAAGTGGACACTATTCCCGGTAACAATCGTCATGATTAATTGGGTGTTGGTTCAGCCCTTAACTTCCACACATGTTTGAACATGACGAGGAGCGTCCAGAAAACTACCGTACATCCAATGATAGAAGGGTGAAAAAGAGGACCAAGATTTACACTAATCAGACCTTTCAACAAAGTTAACACTCTATCGTGAATAATTATGTTGCTCACTCTCCACTGTCAATCTCATAAAGATATGAATTGGCTGCTCAAATTTGCAAGCGGATTCACCTGTATCTTGGCTTCCTTAACTTAAAAATGGGTTTGATTAATTAACTCCATAAATGTTCCCTTAAGGTTCAGAAGGGGGAATTGGGGGCATAACATTGGCTCCATCTTGGGATGGTTCTTCCCCGCGAAGGACCAAGAACGAAGACCCTGTGCCTTCGGTTGGTTTATGGGATCTAGAACAAATGACGACATGAATCTTTCTAATGGGATAACACTGTACCGACGTTAGCCCTGTATGGGTTTGGCACAAACAAGATTTTGAGATGTGATGGATAAAAGTGAGGCATTAATGCATAAACGACGTGAAGAAATTAGGAGGAATATAACAAAAACAATTGAATTAAACATATGTTATTGTCCCAAACTACCTTCGATAAGCTAAGTGAATTGTGATGGCAAGTGCAGCAGGCAATAGCAGAGGAAGGCACAAGACTCTTCATGAGAAATTGGACATGTTGTTTCTCTTACTAACAGAGATGAAGGAGTGAATGGTACGAATTGAGGATATAGTTGGCGTTCCTTCCTGGAATTTACAACACCGTCTCGGAGGTATGCACGGGGGAAGCAATAGGGAGTACTCCTCCTATGGACTCTAAGAAACTCAGCCAGAATGTAATCCAAGTTTATGATAGATAGATATCTTAAGATAGATAAATCAGTCGTACTGCGAATAAATTTTGTATAATTTGTAATAGCAATGAACAACATGACTAAATTATGATGATTTTTTTATGGATAATGTCTCATTGGCTCTCAGTCTATGATTTATGTTGCTTTTATAGCTTATGAACTTATGGATATGAGTTATTTTCCTTGAAAATTTTTAATTTGTTGATAAATGATGTTCTTAAATACTCTTTTACTAATTAATCTTTTAATTCACATGATTAGACCTCATGTTTTATCAATTTATGTTTTCATTTATATTGATTTCTACTCTTTCAAATGAAGTGCTAAGATGATAAAATTAGAAATTTGTTTATCGTGTAATGGTTCAAAGGAGACTTAATATAGGTCTAGATATTAGACTATTAAGACCAACTTGATGAAATCAATATAGGCGATGAAGTTAGCATCAACTGGAGACTTTAGTACATAGATATGTAATTGGGATGCTTGCGAGGAGGCTAGTATATGAAATTATAGATTCATGGGCCAAAAAGAGACAAAACATAAAAATTTTAACACCCCTTAAGAGCAGTTGACACTGAAAGTCGCTTCGTTTCCACCGAGCGTCCATAGCCCCAACGGAGCCGTTCGTTGTTTCACAAATAAAAGTTTACCTCCCTTGACCTTTTTTTCCTTAAGATTGGGCCTTTTGGTGACCTTTAGCTTTTACACTATTATTATTTTTATTTCACTTTCAGCATCACAGTGGGAAGAAAATCACACTGGGAAATCCCAATGCTACTAGTGTCGCTCAGCTTCTAGTGAGCGTCCATAGCCCTAGAAGAGTCACTAACATACCCCACAAAAGCTACAATCCAAGGGAACGAGAAGATTACACACTCAACAATAAGTAGCACTGATCTTGCTTCACTGGCAACGAGTGTCCATAACCCTGATGGAGCTTGTGAGCATACCCCATTCTAAGAAGGGAACGTTATAAATTTTGAATGTCAGAGTGGTGGTGGAACTTATCTCGAAAGGAGGAAAACAATTTTCTTTATAGCTCCATGGTAATATGTGATTGCAAGATTACTAGAGACCTCATAGGAAATTTAGAAGTACGTAATGATATAGATAATATCCAGGGATTAATGTGGTTCACAAGAAGTTAGATATGGTCTTAATAGTCAAGTAACCCGACCCATAAATAATGATTCTTCAAAACCATACTGATTTAAAAGATGTAGAGTTATGTAAAAATATTGTACAAAATTTTCTTCTTCTTCTTCTTCTTTTTAATCATTGTTTACTTTTCTCTCTCTCTCCTTTTTCTTTTTAATCATTGTTTTTTTTTTATATATATTTTTTAAATTTAACAATTAAAAATTAATCATTACTTCTTTTTTTTTATCCCTTTTTCCATTGTTATTTATTTACATATTTTTTTTAATGGGAAAATTCAATAAGTGAGATAATGTTTTAGAAACAGGTCATTCAGAGCACAACCAACTTCTTCTCCCTCAAAATTTTTCAGGGAAAATGAATTTTCCCCTACTATCTTATCGATAAAAAATGGGCCCAGCCACAGATTATTGAATTTTCCATGTTTGACGGGTTCCTCATTCTTTTTGTCCCACTTTAGAACCCAATCACGAGGAAGGAAAATCATGTCTTTGGCACGTTTATCAAATATTTGTTTCTTGTACTTGATGTTTATTAATTATTTTATACACTAGCTTCCCTTCTTGTTGTAGTTCGACCATTTGATTGGTTCGCCTTTGAAGGTCACTAAGCTCTTCATTGGATTCTTGCAGACTTTTCATAACTTTCGTGCCTAAGTCTAGAGGGAAGACAATGTCTAACTCATAGACTAGATGAAAAGGTGAAGTACTAATGGACTTCTTAGTGCTAATTTTTTCTTCCCACACAGCGTACTTCAGTGTAACATTCCAATTATGTTTTTTAGAATGCAAGGATTTCTTTAAAATCTTAATAATATTTGTGTTAGTGGAATCGATGAGCCTGTTTCCCTGAGGGTAATAGGTTGTCGAGTGCCCTGAATTTACTTTGTTATTGTCACAAAAATTTTGAAAGGTTGTGAAATAGAAAGGTTTAGCATTATCAACTATGATCTTTTTAGGACACCCAAAACGTGAAATTATATTTTATGTTAGAAATTCCATCACTGCTTTATCATTAATCTTCCTTAATGGGATGGCTTCAACCCATTTAGTGAAATAATCAGTAGCAGTAATTATCCAATAGTGTTGACCGTTGGAAGGAGGGTGGATTTCTCCAATGAATTCTAGACCACATTGTTGAAAAGGAGCTTTGGTTACTATAGGCCTCAGAGGTAAAGCTGCCAGATTTTGTTTATCAACAAAGATCTAGCATTCGTGACAGAATCTTACCTTTTTATTTACATCGTGAAAGAGAGTGGGCCAATAGATGCCACTTCAGAGAGTTTTATGAGCACTCACCAGGAGAAGTGGTCACCATAGACACCACTATGGTGTTGTGTGATTAAATAATATACCTAAGAGGGAAATATACAGTTCAAATGTACACCTACTGGATCTTTCCAATATAGTCTACCATTTATAATACAACAATTTACAACTTTTAACTTTAAAGAACCTCATGAATATTTTCTCAAGGAATTTGGTAGTTGCATGGTCTTAAGATAGTTTATTATATCCCTATACAATTTTGATGAAGGAAAATAGTTTATTATATCCCTATACAATTCTGATGAAGGAAAATATAGGTGAATAGTGATAGGTTTATAAGTACGTAGCAGCAACCATGACTGCTTATCCTACTGGTCTTCATTTGATTTTATCAAAGTTCCAAGAGAACATTGATCAATGCCTAATGCATAAAGGTTAGCTTCAATTAATAACCTAGCCAGTTCCTGGCCCTTAACTATCTTGATCGGTTTTAACTCCAGATCGTATTCCGGAACTTTTTCTGTTCATTTCCCTCTTCTTCCTTATGTAACATGCTGTAAAAGGATGCCTCTTATTGTAGGCTTTGGAATGCATACAATGGACTTAGCCAACAAGATATATTCTCTGAAAGCCGTGAGGACTTTTACTAAAGCATAGGCTTTATTCTCTATTATGTTTTACTTAATTTATGCATGCTAAAGAGCTTTGCTAAAAAATTCTACAGGTTGTTCAGACCCTTGTTGATTCTTTTGTAATAAAAAAATGGCTATGGTATGTTCAAAGGCGAAAGGGAAAATAATGAAGTCCTTCTTATAGTTTGGGCTAATGAGGACCGATGCTTCCATGATAGTGGCCTTGATTCTTTGAAAAGAATCCTTTGGTTCTTCATCCCATTTTATATTGTTCCTCTTTTTAAGAATTTGGGTAATACTTTTAGCTATCTCCGAAAAATTCGGGATAAATCTTCGTAGGAAATTAATCTTTCCTAAGAAGGCTTGAACTTCCTTCTTAGTATGAGGAAGGGGAATGGAATATATTTCTTGTACCCTTTCAAGGTCAATTCTAATCCCTTGGTGTGATACAATGTGGCACAAAATCTTACCCTCAGTCATGGAAAAAAATGATTTCTTTGGATTCAAGGACAAACCATACCTTTGACATTTGCGAAAAATTACTTCCAGGTGCTTTAGGTGTTGATCGTCACTCTAGGAGAAGGTTTTCATATCTTCTAGATAGATGACTATGAAACGATATTTCTTGTTAGCAAAAGTGATATCCATTGCCTGCTAGAAGGTGGCTCCAGAATTCATTAACCCAAAGGGCATCTTTTGGTACATGAATGTTCACCATGAGGTGGTAAAGGAAGTCTTGTGCATATCATCCTTGTGGATAGGAATCTGGTTATACCTAGAAAAGTCGTCCATGATTCATGGAAATGTGATTTTCTCCTACAGCCTGTTGTAGGATGGCATCCATCTTCGGAAGAGGATAATTTGTCTTTGAGTGAGGCTCAATTTAGGTTTCTAAAATATATGCATGGCCTTATTTCACCATTCTTTTTCCTAACAAGAACCAGATTAGCTACCAAAGTAGAATAACACAATGGAACAATTATTTTGGCATCTAGTAGCTTTTTAATTTCTTTCTCGATGGGAGGAAGCAAGAGGGGGTTGATATGTCTAAGTTTTTTCCTGAATGGTTTAACCCCTTCCTTTAAAGTGATGCAATGTTCTATGATACTTTAGTCGTATTCTTTAAGGTCATCATAAGACCAGACAAAGACATTGGTATACTTGGACAAAAGATTGACATATCTCTCTTTTATATCTAGGGGTAACACTCGAGACAAATTGACCAACTTACTTTCACCCTTTTGAACAATGTTCACTAGCTTTATTTCTATTCTAGGAGGCTTTAGCATTGGGTTGGAAATAACATTATTCCTATCAAATATTTTCTCCAAAGGGACTAATCCCCTCGGAATAAAATTATTTTTTAATTGGATTACGTTGTGGTTTCCAATTTTAGTTTTAAGATTCGAAACGTTAGCATCTGCCTGATCGATCTCTTCATCCTGGTCTATGTATGAATCTGAAAATTCATCAATCAACTCAATGAATTTTCTAATTCTTGATCATCTTCGAATACCTTCCAATGCTTAATGTTATCAGGTATAGATGGTCTATAGAGGACTTTGACCTTGAATTTCAATTTGAGTCCAGTAGGAGGGGTGAAAGTAGCTACAGTGACAACAAGAGCATCGGCTAGTTGATTCCTTTCCCTAGGGATAGCAGTAAGATTAATGGCAGAAAATTAGTTGTTGATTAAATCACATGTTTTATTACTAACTCGGAGTCACCAAAAATTGATAAATTTTGAATGCCTAATTTACGGGCAGTCCCTAAGCCAAGTACTAAAGCCTCATACTCTGCTATATTATTGGGAGTCTCAAAATTCATTTTGAAAGAATAAGTAACATTATGTTGGGATGGTGGTATCAAAACAACACCTACACCAGACCCTACCCTAGAATAGGCCCCATCGAAATATAGTTTCCAAATGGAATTTGAATTTTTAGGTGGGGTGGTGGAGGTGTAGTTCTCACAGACAAAGGCCATCTCTTCGTCTGAAACAACGAAAATGAAATTTACCATATTGTCGTTAAAGGTATAGATTGGTGATTTATTACGACGTTGTTATGAACTAATGGTATAAGTCAATGTAGATTCTCTATATAAGAGGTGTGTTCCTTCTCCAAACATAGGTATGGTGGCATAAGATAAATCGAGTTGTAAAGAAACTCAAATCTTAGCACCCTATCTCCTTGATAGGAGAATTCCATAGTTAGGAGGAGCATCAACTACCACTATGTCCATAACGATACTTTTAACAAGCACTTGGGCCAAAACCACAACTAGGTCTTTAATTACACCCAAACATTTAACTCTTCGAGAGTCAAAAGAATACAGATCATGATACTCTCAGGTTATAGTTAATCTGAGATTATCCATAATCTCTCTGGGAATGATATTATGATATGCACTAGAATTTAGCATACAATTATCGAAATTCCAATCATGAATCTTCAATCTTATATAAAAGGGAGGAACTAAATTCCCATCCTTTTGGTTCACCGGGCCAAAGGTAATCTTGGGAGCATTGTCCTCAACATTTATAACATCTGTCAACCCCATTTCTTGATGTGGTTGATAAGAATTTTTGAAAAAGGAATATATGTCCATTTTATAGCTGAGAATCTTTGCGACTTCTACTAAGAGAACAATAATCTTGAGTTTGTTCAGTTCATTGTTTAGGCTGAAATTTCTTTCAAGATGTGAATCAACCTCAGATGGGTTGGGCTCATGGGGCATAATGGGCCTATCGTTACACAGAGGGGACTGAGGTATCGACTCTTTTTGTGGGGCGTGTAGTTTCCTAGATCTGAGGTTTTATTTATGTTGAAACTAAGCTTCCAACTTTTCTGAAAAACATTGAAGCTGAGGATCCCAAAAATATTTCTCTAGATAATCAGAGACATCTTGGTCTTGCACTTCCAAATATTTAATGGAATTTATATTAGGGTATTCCTCCTCTTTAGGATTAATTTGTTGACTAGCAACATTATTGTCCTATTCATCAACGAGGTTAGTGTTATTTATGAGAGGAGTTTGTATGTGAGGCTCATTAGGTCTTTACCCTCTTTATAGAATTTGCGGAGGGCATTGATAAGGAACTTGAATTCTAGGGGGGGGATGGGATTTCTATTTTGGGGATTAGAACAAAAGTTGGACAGTCAAATGGGGTTTGAAAGAGGAGGAGGGAATGATTTTTTTCCGACCTCAAGACATTGGTTTTGATTAGTTAAGGACTTAATCAATTTTGACATTTTTTCAATTTTCTGTGTTGAAAATAGAAACAAGAAATGTTAAAAATAGAATCCAAAAAATTCCAATTTAATTTGTCCTTCAATTAAATTGTGATTTAAAATTGGAATTATTTTCTCATAGAAACTTGTAATAGTTAACTAAATTATGACTTATTTAACTTAGGAATTTCAAGTTGGAAGTCTTTTGGAAGTCATGTTTATGTTTTCCCTCAATTTTAGGGGTCCAAGATGAGTTTAATTGTGAGTTGTAATTAGATAACTGAGATTATTGAGCTATGTTAAGTTAAATTAGTTCCAAAATGTTTCAGGAACTATTAGAGATTTAACAGTTAGTTGGTGTACTAGTGCATCCACTAGTGCTACTCCAGTTAACTCATGGTTCCCTCATGCTAAACTCATGTATGTCAGTTTAGAGAAAAACCCAGTTGAGACTAGAGTGCAAGAACAATGTGCTATCAGTTGTATTATTTACTGGAATCTAAATATCATGCATGCATTAGGGATTGATCCTATGCTTGGATTGCGCAGTTTTTGAAGCATGGATTCCCTTTAAATATGGGCTCTTCATCCTAGGAATTACGCAAGATATTAGAGGCTTGGAGAGATATAAGGTTGGTTAAGTGTTGGCCAAGAGCTAGCTTGTGAGAATCATAAGAGAGTTGAGCATACTTGTGCAAAATTGTTCTGGTGAGAATAAGCTTTGTATCTTCACTCATATTTCTGATATATGCAATACAAATAGCGAGGTTTTGATCAGTGGCTTTCCCCATATACATCTTGTGTTATGTGCCATTGATTTGTCTTCTTCTTGTTCATATTGTTTTCATCAATCTATCAAATTCCACTAATTGAAAGTAGAAGTAGATTCTTGCCCTATACTTTAGTACATTGCATGAGCTTGTGAATCTATAGGATTTTCTACATGGTATCTGAGCTAGATTTGCAGGAAATTATACATAGTATCGGAGTCGTATTTTTTTGGGCCATGAGTTTGTAGAGAAGATATGAAAGTTTCTGTGCAATATTTTCAAAAATAAAAACAAAAACAAAATAGTAGATCTCGATTCCTTGCAAAAAATACCCAAATTCAAAAAACTAAAAAAATCAGCCAAATCAGAGTTCGGATGAGCGAGATATCATTGATTTAAAATCAACTCTTTTTCTTGAAAATTTCGTGACAGTGGCACAGATGAAACAGATTGGTGTGATAGACAATAAATTGTATGCACTTGAGGTACAAGATGCATGCAAATCCTTGAGGAACAAGGCAAAGGTTAGAGACTTGGTTGTTAAGAGGGAGAGTAAATTACCACTCAACATGCAGCCCTAGAAGAAGCAGTCTTAGACAATTCTGGAGTAGCCAAAATTGGAGAAGTCGAGAGGAGACCGAGTGAAGGCATACACTCATGCAGAGACCTCTAGTAGGGGGACATTTTGATCCAAGTTGGAAAATGGATCACATGAAACCATACCTCTAGGTGTGAGGTGGGCAATGTGAAGTGATAGTCCCAAGAGGGCTGAAATTGGGTAGGGTCCATTGAGAGGTTTTATCTCATGGATCATACCTTGCTATGGGAGCCTAAAGTACAGAGTAGTGAGAGGAATAAATGGTGATTGATACAGTAAGAGATCAGAGTGACAGAGGCTAAAGAAGTTAGATACTGAAGAGCGTGAAGAAGGGCTGACTACAATGCAAAAAGGCAGAGTCAACAAAAGTACAAAGTTTTCAGTAGACAGAGGCAATAACAGTCGGAGACTTTGATGAAATATGCATCATATTGAATCAGGTTGGATTTTTTATTTTTTATTTTATTATTATTATTATTATTAATTATTATTATATTTTCCTGGATTTGTTGTAGCAACAACACTAGAGATAAGAGTTGCATGTATAAAATTCCAAAGGTTCAAGGTCGGGATCGAGTTGAATTCCTTTCTTTTTGAGAAGGAATGTTGAAAATAGAAACAAGAAATGTTAAAAATAGAATCCAAAAATTCCAATTCCAATTTAATTTGTCCTTGAATTATATTGTGAATTAAAATTGTAATTATTTTCTCATAGCAACTTGTAATAGTTAACTAAGTTAAGTTGACTTAGTTAACTTAGGAATTTTGAGTTGGAAGTCTATTGGAAGTAATGTATATGTTCTCCCTAAGTTTTAGGGGTCTAGGATGAGTTTAATTGTGAGTTGTAATTAGATAACTCAGTTTACTCAGTTATCTTGAGTTAAATTAGTTCCAAACTGTTTAAAGAAGTAATAATGAGTTAACAGTCAGTTCGTGCACTAGTGCATCCACTAGTGCTACTCCAGTTAAATAAAGATTCCCTCATGAGACACTCATGCATGTCAGTTCATAGAAATATCTAGTTGAGACTAGAGTGCAGGGACAGTGTAAATATCATGCATGCATCAGATATTGATCCTATGTTTGGATTGCGTAGTTTTGGAAGCATGAATTCCCTTTAAATGTAGGCCATTCATCCTATGAATTATACAAGAGATTAGGGGCTTGGAGAGTTGCAGAATTGGCTAAGTGTTGGCCAAGAGCTAGCTTGTGAGCTGAGAGAGTTGGGCATACTTGTGCATAATTGTTCTAGTGAGAACAAGCTTTGTATATTCACTCATATTTCTTATATATACAATATAGATAGCAAGGTTTTGAGCAGTGGCTTCCCCAGATACATCTTGTGTTATGTGCCATTGCTTTTTCTTCTTGAACTTGTTGATATTATTTTCATTGATCTATTGGCTTCTGCTAGTTGAAAGTAGAAGTAGATTCTTCTCATGTGCTTTAGTACATTGCATGAGCTTATGAATCTATAGGATTTTTTACATTATGATCCTGGAAGGACGAGGTAGTAGGAAGTTGCGGTTAAATTTCAACCGCCTTCTTTTTACCCTTGGATTGGTTATTCTCATAAGAATGCTTCCCAATTGCAATGAGATTTCCTTCACACACACAAGCCTTAGATTGAGCATAAGTTAAAGTAGTTGGTTCCCTTTACCGCAAGGCATAAGACAAGTTGTGATCAAGACTTGTAGAATATGACACAACCATGGTGGCGTTAGATGGTCGCACAACAACAAGTGAAATGTTATAACATTTTGTGAACCTCTTATTAAAATTAGTGACAAACTCGTCAGGTTTCAATTTTAAAGCTGAAAATTTTGTGAGCCACAGTTGGTTATTGTTTTTCACACCATATTGGTTTAAAAAAATTCTCAATTAACCTATCCATAGTATTAATATTTTTTTTGGGAAGAGTTCTAAACAATTGACGAACCTCCCCTTCCAAGCTCTGCCCAAAAAGTCTCACACAAATATCATCATACTCAACGCCTAAATTCTCACAATAATTTTGAAATTAATGACATGCTCTTCAATGGTCCTTTTCCTTTAATTATCAAATCTAGGTCAATTTTTATCATGCTTAGGGGCAAAGTCATGAAGTCTACCCTACAGGTTAAGGGGACAATGGTGAGCATTCATGGCAGGAAAAGAAAGAGGCGAAGGTGGTAAAGATTGAGATGGAGAAAGCGGTGGAATATTCTGTGGAGTGGATGGGATAGTTAAAAATGAGTGGGTAGTTTGAGAAGTTGATGATGAAGGTAAAGAATTCAAACTTAAATGAAAATAAGAAGAAAATTTTCTCGATATCCTCGGAATAGGTGATAAGGAATGGTTTTGCCTAAACTCGTCAAGGCATCTCCTCCTGTTGGTTATGGTAACCTAGAATTTTGGGTCTTCTAAAGGAGAGTGACTAACCTCCGGCATAGACCCAGTTAACCTCCATGGGGCTCCATATTGAAACTTAAGCTACTTGAGTAATAAGGAACGTGCTATCAAGAAACTAGTTTTACAATTGTTTATTTACATGTCACTTAATATCTTAAAATTCAAGTAGAATGCTAATAAACTAGATTTTGTGGTAGTTAAATACATGAAATTGAATAAGTGTGACTAATAAGGTACCTAGGAAATGATAAACTCTACACTTTCGTAGTAACTCAGATCCTTTGTTGTTGTCATCTTTGAGGAGCATTAGGTTTGATTGCGTTCGTTTATCTTCCTACATTAACAATTCCCAATTTTGATTGAGTTCTTGATGAGTGCAAGAAGCCTGCAAGGCGAGTTCATACATACCATCTAATACATTGTGTCAATAAGCGAAACCAAAAAGAATATGTGGTTGAATAGGGTTAGTATTAGTCATCCAATAATTCTTAAATTAATCTCTCCCCGGAAACGACACCAGAAGAATGTTGGTGCTAAAATACATCAATGTCAATGTCGCCTTCTCTTGCCCTTACCTTTCGCAACGTCTTTGACAGCATTGCAGTTTCTGCTTTTCTCTTCGTGATAGTGGCTAGAGAAACATGAACTGCATTGACTACTTGGAGTTGTTTCTTAGTAAGGTCGGGAGTGATGTTAGTTGTTTTCTCAATCGTTGTAGGCATAGGTGGCACCATCTATGCGATATCATCCATAGGTATCAAAAAATTCACCACCTTTTCTTCCTCAAGTCTGATCTCATGAGAATAAATTGATAAGACTGCATATTTCTTCAATGTTGAGATGATCCCCAAAGGGTCATAATTCTAGCTACTACTTTGCATGAATCCGAAAGAGAAAATTTCCTTTTCCAAGATATCTATATCATTTTTAATCTTGGAAATTAGAGGCGAGATTACATATGGATAATCGAACAATGCTCCTACTTGGGAAATTCAGAAATTGGAAGGTTTGTTTTTAAAAACTATTTAAATGAATCATCGTAAAATTTGGATAGAAAAATGAGCTTCCTATACTCTTCTCTTAAGTAAGTCTCAACACTTCCCTTTTTTCTTCTAAGATCCTATCTACCACTGCTTTTGTTATTTTAAATTTCAAAGGATAAGAAAACCAATCCATATATTGAGAATAAGATTGAGGAATATGCTGAGGATAAATTACGTCAAGCCATTTATAAATTTCCTTCTCTTTATTATCAATATTAGTAATACTCATAAGAAGATTAGTAGAAAGAAAATAGTTAGGGTAATTAAAGAGAACCGAGTGAATTAAATAAGTACAATGTCGATAGGAGTTGAATGGGATGGTAGTAGATAGGTCGACTGTAAGCACTCAAGTCAGATACTTTGGAAAATTTATTATTTGACGGTCTGAGTGGAGGGTGAGGAGCCATATGGCCAAAATGATAGACTCGCCCATTTTGGCCTCATAGGCTAGTCCGAAAATAACAGAAAAGAGAGAAGTGAAGGTTTGAAAGAAGGGTTTCAAGGATTTAGTCACTATAGGAAATTGCAATTTAGGCTCAGGACTAGGATTCCCTAGTAAGGTTTTCATAAATTCCATCTTATCAGCCTCTGCCTATGGAATGAACTCTTGGTCTATCCCTTTTTCAGTTATGTCGATTCCCTGAGTAGGAATACTTAACATCTTGGCCATCGTTTCTTCTTCTAATTTCAAGAAGACTCTTCAACTGGACTAGAAGAAAAAAACTTGTTGTTCCAAGTCGTAATGTCTAGCAAGAAATTGAATAGATTCAGGGTTGAAGTGAACAGAAGGAAGGGTGGCTCCTAGGATTCCAGAATTCAAAAGGCATCTATCTTCATTTGATACACTAGTAGAATGAGTCAAAGTCCTTTTAAGGGTAAGGATATCAATAATACATACTCTAGTATCTTGAACCCAAGCTAGCTCATTTACTAGAACTTCCTTACTCGTAGACTCATAAATTATTGATTATTGTGACTAAATTACCAGGGTGGCAAAGTGGACTAAATGAGAATAACTTACCCTGTCAATAGAAGGGAATTTTGTGTGCGGCAACTACTTATAGATTATCTTTCACCATTAACAGGTCCCCGAAGCAGCATGCAGGAGCAAAGGCAGAAATAAGTAATGAATCATGTAAAGTTGGAAGCATTAAGGTTAAATCGTGGTTACAGAATTAATTAATGCATGCAAAAGTTGTGCTCTAATTGGTGGAACATCACCCAAGGACACGGGCCCCGCTGATCGAGCATAGGCACATGATTAAACTTTGTGCAAGTGGGAGCTTGACAGACATTGATGATCGAGAATCAGACTGCCAAGATTATATCAGATTGGTGAGATGGTTTAACTGTCGAGCATGTCTTGACATGATATAGAAGAAGGGCCATCCAATAAATTTCCTTTCCACGATCATGATTCTTCAGTTATTGGTTCAACCCTTAAGTCCCACACATGTTTGAACACGACGAGGAGCGTCCAAACAACCACCACACATCCAATGATAGTGGGATAAAAACAAGACTAATAATTACACTTGTCAGGCCTTTTAATAAAGTTCACTCTTTAGTGAATAATTGTGTTGAGCGCTCTCCACTGTCGATCTCACAAAGCTACAAATTGACCACTTAGATTTTCAAGTGCATTAACATGTATCTCAATTTCCTTAACTTAAAAAGGGGTTCGATTAATTAACTCTATAAATGTGCCCTTAAGGTTTAGAAGGGGGAATTAGGGGCATAACACCGTGTCCTTGGAGTCTTTTTTTGGTTCATCATCTGAGATGACTCCAATAGCAAGAAAGTCCTTCTCAACAGTAGCCTCTTCATAATTTTATGTCAATATTTGTTTGAATCATAGTTCACTTCACAAATTGTGCAATACTTGTTGACAAGGTAGACATGTAGTAATCTATGGTGATGGAGTCATGAGGTTTCATGTTTTTCAAAATTTGTTCAAGATGTGATTGAACCTTTGGTTGAAATATTTCACTTTTTATTTTTAATCCATCTTAAGATTACCCAACTCTTTTAATAACATGGTGGGGTTTTTGTCATCAGCAAATTTTTCAAGGAATATATTCTTGAACCCCCTTCAATTCTAGATGGAGTTTGGAGGAATGTTGTGATACCATACAGCTATTCAACCATCTGACGAACATGGGAAAAGTCTACATGAAACATCATCATAATGTACCTCAAATGTTTGTAGATGTAGCTAAAATTTTTCCAAATAGTCTTTAGCCTTAACTGTCTTATCAGGGTCATACTTCATTAAAAGCTTATCCAAATTCCTTGGCATCTTATGTAGGACACCTAGAAGTGTGAGTGGCTCTAAATCGTCCAATTCAGATTTTGGTCTATGATGTCTTTTTTTTTTTTCCTCCTCTTTATTAGAGTCTGATGGCTCTTCTTCCTATTCTCCTTCTTCTCCACCTGTCCCGTTGAAAGTTGTGCCCAAGGGTAGATTTTTTCCATCCTCACCACTATGACAGAGTGGGGGATCTTCTTCCTTTTCCACAAAGTTTGTTAATTCTTCAAGAGTGGAAAGAACCATGTATTCAAAAGATGAAACTACTATCCATATGGAAGTGGTCTTGTTCTTCTTTGGAGAATATGGAAGACTAATTACTCCTGGAATCAATCCAACAACTTTTGCAAATTGACGGGTGATGGGGTGGATGGCCTAAATTTGAGTGTACATAATTTCACATTCAAGCCTAGGATGAGAAGAGTTACCAACTTCTCAGGCACAAGTAGGGGAGGTGAAATGAATGTTGTTGCATTGACCAGAAGATTGGATGACGGGGCCGGTGGGTCTATCAGCCATAAAATATTGGCCTCCCTCAATCTAGCACTAGAAATGTTGATGATGTTGGACCCACCAACATTCATAGAATCTCCTCGATATGATGTCCCAAGCAGACCTCACATTGTTTGGTGTAGGAGTCCCATCTGGTATAAAGGCCTGGTTTCCAAATCCTTAAATATTTTCTTGGCTCTAGCTATCATCATGAGAGAATGATGCAGTGGTGTCTTCAAAAAGAAAGGGAAGTGTGCCTGGTGAGTGTGCAGTTGCAACTGTGTCAAGTTTCTTCTACTAAAAAATGGGGAGAAAAGTGAGCCTCTAAGTGAGAGGTAGTAGTACCACCCAGAAAGAGACACACATGAATCAGAAGGATTCTTCTAACATCCAATAGAATAGTCCACAACTGATTTGGCGACGGTTACGACCAACAAACAAACAAATATCTATCTAGTATCCTACAGAATAGTCCATATGGATGGGACAACACTAACAACCATTACAACACATTCTAAATTAGATAAGCACTAAAATAACCAAAATAGTTCAACTATCTTAGTACATGTGAAAGAAAACATGAAATACAAACATCCACAGAATAGTCTTACAAACATTCATAGTCCATGCATGAAGAATGTGTTGGACTTAAAAGGCTTATGTTATTAAGAAAAAGTTCCAATACACAATTTTACAATGTTCATCACTAGCCCCAAGAGTGGGACATTGGAGCCACTCCTTTCTCCTCAAAGAACTAGTTGATCTCTCCAGTGCCTTGTAGGAGGAGCCAAGGTGAAAATTCCTTTGCTCATACAATGAGGGGGTGTATATAAGCAAGGGGTAATGTTTCCCCCTTGTAACTATTTGAATACCCTCATGATTGTTCAACTTCCTATGACTTTTCAACTTACATGACTCTTCATATTTATGTGTGTCCTTTGGACTTCCACTTTACAATATATTTGAATACAATATACATGGTCCACAATAGTGATGTGGCATATGATCACTCATGACATGACATGACATAACACTGCTATCAAGGACTGCTTGGTGATGTGAAAATGTCAAGTCATTGTTGTTGTTTAGTTTTGAATGTCTTCTTGGATATGCTTTCTCTTCTCCTCTTGCATGGATTGGTGATGCATAGTCTTCAATGATCTTCAGTCTTGGACGTTAGTTGAAAAATTGTGTCCCTTTGCTTCCTCTTGATTGATCCACCTATGATTTCAGCTACAAGGAATTATTTAGGCATGCTTCCCTCCTCCTTCTCCTTCTTCATCATCTTGCCATGACTTGATAGTGTACATATTCCTACAATTCTCTCATGACGAGACAACATCAATCCGAAAATCCGTTGTCTAAGATGATGCATTATTATCCATGAACTAAGCTTGGGAGAAGTCAAAAACTAAGGAGAGGGGCCCAGTGAATGTGAATTACAATTCAAGAAGATAGGGGAAGATCTTGGGCTCTGAGACTACACAATGCGTAACTCAGGGAGGCTTGAAGGAGAGAACTGCACAGTTTTTGGAGGCACTAGGATCCGACTAAGGGAAAGGACAATGGAGGAAGCATCTACGTAGTTTTGGAGACCAAGGAAGGTTGGGATTATGTTCATTGAGTAGTTACAACAGGAAAGGAATAGGCGTGAGGGTTGAATATGAAAATTTTGCAGTTCAAGGAAGACTGGGAGACACAACTATGTAATTTTGGAGGTCAAGATCGTGACTTGGGCTCAGGAATTGCACAGAGTAGATTCCTTGGAGGATAGGGACTATGCACTGTGTAGTTACAAGAAAAAATTTCACATCTTAGAGGGATAATACTACACAAGGCACAGTTCTGTCAAGGCCCAATGAAGCTAAGTTTTCTGATCGGGAAGATTTTCTGAAAATGGTGAAGTGCGGGATGGGTGATGAACTGTGATAATCCTTAAATGTTATCACACACTTATAATACCTTGATGACACAGAAAAATAGATCATCATAACATACAAGAAAAGCATTTTCCTCTTTGTGACTGCCTCATGACAAGATACAACAAGTGCGACACTAAAGATAGCCTTTAGGATGATTGTGACGACACTTTTGCCACAATGCTTAAAACTTTGTGTATGAAGGTGATGGATGTTTACATGGTTGGGACAAGTCATATACACAAATACAGACCTTCAAAATATTAGAAAATATTTGAAAACACTGTATGGCAGTCAAGCATGCCAAAAGATGACAGTTAACCCAACATGCAAAAGGGACCAAAGAACTATGAGAAAGCTCATGAAATGAGCTCTAGTGTTTGCAAAAACAAGGAAAAGACCAAGAAAAACTCTGAAATTTGGGTGCAAGACAAAATTTTGGAGGGTGTTGCAACATCTGCAACAAGCGGGATTATTTAATTCGGATCCATGTAGGCCAACACTAATAAAAGATATGGGCCTCTCATTTCCTTGATTTTCCTTCTAAGGATGGATTCAATATATGTGCTAGAAGAAAAGATATACAAAAATAAATATTTATCAAAATATGGATTATACAATGGTGGGGCATCAACAATTGCTTGTTTAATCTAGGTGAAGGCATATTTCTCCCTTTGTTCGCACTTGTAAAATAAATCCTTCTTGATCATCTCTTGTAATGGATTAACAATCTATGCATAATCCAAGTGAATTTTCAAAGGAAATTAATTTTCCCTAAGAAGGATAGCACGACTTTATTATTGATGAGAAAGGGAATCTCAGAAATAGTATTGACCCATTCTGGATCCACTTTAATTCTTCTCCTGGCTATAATGTGTCCCAAGAGGTTTCCCTCAGACACTTTGAGGAAGCTATCTTTAAATTTAAATAAATACCATATTTTTGACATCGCTCAAAGATTTTCCTTAAATGGCATAAGTGACCAAATATTTTCTTTGAAAATACTATAACATCATCCAAGTACATGACCAAAATTTGTCAAATCAATCCACAAAACGCAGTGTCCAAAGCTTGCTAAAAGGTAGCACCAACATTTATAAGCCCAAGTAGCATTCGTCAAACGTGAATGTACCCAATTTAGTCTTGAATGTAGCTTTTAACTTTTTGGGTTTCATTATTAGAACTTGGTTGTATCGTAAAAATATGTATGATAGTTAGAAAACGTCTAACCTAGATACCATTTGGAGTAACTACTCCATAGATGGCACAATATAATTATATTTATCTGAAGCCTGGTTCAAGTTGCAGAAATAAACACATAAGTTCATCTCTCCAAAATTCTTTCTAATAGGAACCAAATTTGAGACCTGAGTTGAATGAAAAACTTCGAATATCATCCAAGCATCCAACAATTTCCTCAATTCTTTTTTAATAAGGGGTTTAAGCATAGGATGAACTTTTCTTAACTTTTGTTGAAATGGCTTTACTCCCTCCTTAATGGGTATCACATGCTAGATAATTTGTGTATCACAAGTTTCAAATCATTATAGGTCCATGCAAACACATCTTGGTACTATTTGAAAATATAGAAAAAGACTTGTTTCTCTTAGGGGGAACAACATGTACCGAGATTCACATATTTCAGATCTTATTTAGTACCCAAGTTAGCTTGTTCGTGTGACAATATGGACCTATGATTCTTTGCATTGATTGGTCCCTTAAGGTAGTTCTGCAAGTCATAAACCTTTTCTAATGATACCATGCCTATGGCGCTCAATTTATGTGCCTGAGTTGATTCCTACAAAGCCCTTCTGTGCTCATATTAATCTATTTTTGTGTCTTTAAACATGTCATCATTATCCATAAAATCAAATATCTGATGGTCATCATTGAAAACAGAAAAATTAGTGACATTATCTGGTATGGATGACTTATAAATAATCTCAATAGAAAAACCATCTCTAAGTGGTGATAAGCTAGCAACAACATTAGCTAATGTGTTGGTGGTTGCATTGTGAATCCTAGGAACATAATTGATATTAAAAGCTTGAAATAAAGAAATAAGATGACATACCTATTGTTGGTAGTTTTTTATATTAGGAAACACACAATGAATAGTATTTCGTATCTAACATGTGACAATCTCTGAGTCACTTATTACCTTTAACACCTCAACCTCAAGGTCTATGAGTTTCTTTAATCTTAGAATGAGTGCTTCATATTCAACAATGTTATTCGTGTATTCAAATTCCAATCGACATGAGGTCAAATACATGTTCTTTTGTAAGTCAATCAAAATACAACTAGCTCCAGAACCCTCCTCTATTTTTGAACCATCCAAATATAAATTCTAAATGTTAGCAGCAATAGGGTTAGTTTCTATGTTAGTACTATCTATATATATATGTTACAAAAGTCAATAGCATGAATTATATTGCAAGGAATGACTTCCAACGGTGTATCTAGTGGTACATGGGATGGCTGCACAAGATAACATCCATGGTCAACTTCTAAGAAACAATATCTTAAAATTACTTGCACAAAGCTAATAGGCTTATAAGGAGCTTCAAGCATTGTGACGATATGTTTCATGAAAGGTTCACTTTCTACTCGAATCTGATTATTCATGCGCTTATAAGGAAGCCACAAATGCGACTAGTTAGTAGCAAAGTATCCTTACAACTTACTATACCAATATTTGCTTAAAAGCAAGCTATCATAGTTTCCAGAATGTCCAAAATGACAATATCAATAGATTGGTGAACTATATGATATGATGATGAACAAATTATAACATTGTTAAGCTCACCAATTTTTAGCACTAAATATCTATTTAATTGTATGATTTTGGCATCAGCCTTTTCCCATTTCACATTGATTTTCTTTGCAACAAATAAAGGCATGAAATTTGCAAATCAACCAGAATCAAATAGGCAATTATGGACATTATAATTAAAATTATCAAAAGTTAAAAGAAAAGGGGGGTAAGTGGATCTATAATTTACATTAGTTGCATTAACAATCGATTCAAAAATGGTAGGAAACTTACCAGAATGAGCTTGAGAAGCATAAACCATTCTACTTGACGGGGGCTAAGATGCAAAATGCCTAGATGATAACCTCATGTTGCCCTGCCAACATTACTAGCTCAAATATAGAAATATTAGTGTGAGCTTTCTTCTTGTCCTCAAGAACATTATAATAAATATCCTCATCTTGGGCAGGGTGTGTTGAAGTGGTAGGTGGTTTAAATTTGTTCGCTACCTCAGGAGTGACGAACTTGTTCTTATTATTTCTCAAAGCATTCTTTTGAGCTTGTGCACTTCCAGATTTTTTTTTATTGCCTTAAGCAGGATTACTAGGAGGTAAGATTTTTCTCAACAATTACTTCCTCACATATTGCTCAAGCATTGGTCCTTTGCTCCTCAAATTGTATTTCTTAATTGATTGTTAAGGATGAGCTTCACTTGTTGGGGCTTCACTAGCACCTTGTCGATCATTATTCAAGATAAGATCAAATGTGAAAATTGAATCACCAACAGTTATGTTTTCCTTTTTTGAGGTTGGTTCAACTGTCTCTTAATTATGCTCTAAATGTTATTCCGCTGACAAACTTTCTATAACATTGGAAACCATAACATTCATGTTGTGTTTCCATTGTGGGCATGTTTTCTTTGAATTTGTTTCTTGATGAAAAGTATAGTAGTTATCCATGCCCAAGTTCTCAATGTTGAATACAACATTATAGCCTTGTTCAAACTTGGTTGGTTGATTGATGTTCTTCTTAAAATACAACTTAAAATAATTGTTATTAGTAGAAGCCTCACTTCTCGTTGGTTAACAACTTCAAGGATTTATTCAAGTTTTCAATGTTAAAGGGGTCTTTTTCTTTAGCCTTAGTGGAAGAGGCTTGTGACTTTTTGCCATTGTCTTTAGAGGCCTTTGAGTCTTCCATATCAACAATGAACCCAATAAACCTTAATTCCTTTTCAGTAACAATTTCTTTTGCAAATTTAAGAGCCAAGGTTTATTTTGCAACATGCTTAACAAAAACATAAATGTTAGTGGGAAAGGTAGTAATATAATAATCCTTAGTGGTCGAATCATGAGGTTGCACATCAATGGGGAATTTATTCAAAATGTGTGTAAACCTTTGATTAAAATATTTAATATTTCTTTTTTATCCCCATATTAATTTTTCTAATTTCTTTAAGTAACATTGCTGGTGTTATATCATCAATAAAAATTTTAGAATGATTGTTTGAACTCCCTTCAATTATGGATTGAATTTGGTGGAAGGCTATAGTACCAAAATGATGCTCTACCCTCAAGAGTGTATGAAAATAATCTACAAGAAACATCATCAAAATTTACCTCTAACATCCGTAGATGTAAGTACAATTCATCAATGTAAACTTTGGCCTTCACTTTCTTATCTAGATCATACTTTACAAGTACTTTTTCTGGGTGCTTTGTTAAGTGATGTAGATTTATTAGAAGAAAAAGAGGCCCTTGGGCCATCCAATCCAATTGGTCATCATTCATGTCTTCATTCTCCTCCTCCTCTTCTCTCTTTGATTCTCAATAGTCTTCTCCTTCATTGTTCAAATTATTGTTATAATTCGGTTTTTCCCCAATAGGCAGTGGAAGATCCCCTTGATGATAAGTTCCTTCAAGGGAGTCAGCTAAATCTTCAATGGTTGCAATAACCAATTATTCCACTAAAGAAACCAACACATCATGACAATTTGTCTCCTTCTTTGTTTTCTTATGAGGAAGAACAAAAGAGTCGGGAAGTAATCCAAGAGCTCTAGCAAAGTGATGAGTAATAGGCCAAATTATCCACACTTTATCATAAGTGACTTGGTAGGCACATTTCAGAACTTGGTGATATGACTCTTCTTTCTTAGATATGTGAGTTGGAGCTGGGCTCAGACAATTTCTACATTGTGCAAAAGGTTCTTTAAGTGAATTTGGGGAATTATCATCCATAAAAGGTTTCCCTCCTTCTAGGGCCAGAATTTTGGATGGTGTTGGATGTCGCCAATAATCAGGGGGTCTCCCTGATATGAAGTATTAATTAGACCTCACATTATTTGGTGTAGCAGCCCCATTCGAGGAATAGGCCCAACTCCCACATCCTTAATGATTTTCCTTTGCTGCAATATTCAACACAAGAGATATTTCATATACTTTCGAGATAAACAAGTAAGTTAGCCTTATGATGTATTCAATTGCAAAGTGTGTAATGATTCTTTCACAGAAGGGAAGAGAAAGTGAGTCTTTAAGATAAAAGTAATAGTACTATACTAATAAATATACACACATGTATCTGAAATAATCGTTAGCTATCTTGCAAAATATTTCACAGAGAAATAATGACCATGAAAGCTAGAGTTGCACGGTTCAAAGATGTATACTAAAAGCAACGAAATAGTTCATTTTTATTATCATGTAGAGACGTAAACATACATCAAAAAAAATGAAATAATAGTCTTACAATCATTCATGACATATGCATGAGTGTTCACCGGCTCTAAGAGCTTCTAATTATAAAATGAAAGCCCCAAGATACACCATTTCAATGATACAACACTAGTTCCAATAGTGGAACGTTAAGCCATTACTTGCTTCTCAAAATATTAATTTTCTCTCCTATGCCTAGCTTGAGAAGCCAAGGAGAAAATTCCATTGCCTGAGCTATGAGGGTGTATATACAACAAATGAGGTGACTCTCCACCTCCCTCGTGACTCTTGACCTTCCCTAATGACTCTTGAGATCCAATGTGATTGTTCAAATTCGTATGAGACCTTTGAGATTCTACATGAATTTAGAAATTTCTAATGACTTTTCGCATTCCAAGTGGGACCCTTGGGCTTCCACAAATTTTACATTTTCTAATTTTTTTAAAAGACAATATTACATGTGGAAAAATACAATGACACATATGACTCTTATGGTGACACTTTGAGAAGACATGACTTGGCGATGGTAACATGGAACTTCATTGTGGTATATCAATGACAAGCTCTTCTCCTTGTTGTTACCGTCACATCTTCATGTTAGGCCTCACTTGTACTTCATCTTCATCCTCCAAAGGCTTGGTTATGATATAGAGTCTTCCATGTGATCTTGATCTTCATTCTTCTTTTGTAATCTAGTGTCCCTCTATCTATTTGCTTGATGATCTATTTGTATTCTGACCTCACAAGTGTATTCTCATATCACTACCTTGATATCCTCTTTGAATATCATCTTGCCATGTCGGGATAATAACATCTGCAAATGGAATTCACTCATGATAAGACGACATCAATCGAAAAATCTCCTAGTATATCTTATTTCTTATGCAACATATTGATTGAGTTGGGACAATTCTCAAGGTTTAAAGGGGAGACGTTCTTATGTGCAGTATGCAAGAGCAAGTGGCAAGGGGTGAGGGACTAGGCACTCTGACTACTCAATGTGCAGTGGCTAAGAGAGATTCATGTCAAGGATTATGCAATGGGAAAGTCTAGGAGGCAGAGATGCATGATTGGGCACTGTGATTGTGCATTGCATAGTTGAGGAAGAAGAGGACCTAAGAATTATGTAGTTGAGCATGGGAAGGGTCTGGGGATAACTTGAATTTCCACTGGAAGCACGAAGTGTGAAACATTGGGAAATTTTGGTGAAGGACTGTGTAATGGGCAAATGCAACTGATAGTTCTTGAGTGACTGTGCACTAGAATTGTGTAGTGTTCGGTTGATGGAGGTTGTTCTCTCTAAATGTGTAGAAGGTCCTTCATTGTGGCTTGTGATTGCATAGTACACAATTCAAGGAGGAAGTAAGATTGGTTCTCAATTGAGCAAGTTGCAAAGACAGAGAAAACTCCAAAATTAACTAAGATTGGGATCAAAATGGTAGAAATATTAGAGAAAAATCATGTAAAAAGACATGAACATAATCACACACTCATAAATGACCAATCACATGAAAAGGAAACACTTAGCACCCAAAATCAACCTTCATTCACTGAAATGACAACAAAAAGACACTTGCCTTAGAGTGCGATGCTTAGTATATACCTTTACGACACAAGTTTCAACTGTAAAGAGGAAGTATGCAATACCTTAGGGATGAGTCCAATGCATGTCCCCATGATAGATATGATTCATTAATGTAAGATAATGCATTAGATTTGTCTCTAAAAGATTTGCCAAAATTGTCTTAAAAAAGAAACGACACTTGAGATTTCTTTAGGAAGAAACTTGAAAACTTAGAAAAAAAAAGTGTTAGATCACTCTAACAATTATAAACGCCAGTTCACATGATCAAATGGAGGCTCTAAAATTTGAATCTAGGCCAAAATTTAGAGGGCGTTGTACAACTGACAACACCTCTGATTTTGTATCATTGTTTCTTGTTGCAAGGAAATTTTTGGTTATGATGTTCTCAATCTTGTAGATGTTCATGACCCAATATTTTAGATGTATCTTAATAGTTTTGGTGATGATTTTCTCAAGAATTTGTTGACAGTGCTAGACCCGCCAACATGTCAGTTGATCTCCCTAGTAAGAAGTCTCAACTAGACCTTAGACCATTTGGTGTAGGAGTCCTAGCAGTGGATCATATGGTATCGCCTTGATTGCTGTTGCGCACAGAGGCAAGTAAGATGTCCCTATTGGTAGCAAGGGTGTGACATATGCAGCAATTCAAGGAAGGTGCATGAACTGTTCTAACACATGGAGGGTGAGGTGAGTGCACCCCTTGGAAACCTATGAAAGCACAAAGTTAAGAAGGGAACACAGGAGAAAAGATGCATCACAAACTGGAAGGCATGTAAGCTAGAAATCCAAAGTGATGGTTAAACCAACAAGACATTTCATTAAGATTCATACATACATATACAGAAAGAGTCTATACACACATGCGTAAGCAAACATATACATATATCATTTAGAGTAAACAAGATAGTTGAAATACAATACGACATATGCATGAAACATGTTGGCTCTGTTATATTAAGAAGTGAAAGTTCCAGTCATACAATACAACCATGACCAACCACTAGTTTTGATAATGGAATGTTACAGTCATTGCCGCCTGCTCTACTAAAGAGATACACTAGCTCTGCACAGTGGAGAAGCCAAGCCTTGCTACAATACTCTCCAAGCTTGGTTGACCAAAAGCTTGTACAATGAGTTATGAGGGAATATATATAGCAAAGGGTGGGGTGGCCCTTGACATTCCCCTTTGTGACTATTCATCTACCCTCATGACTCTTCATCTACCCTATGACTATTACATCCAAATATCGACACTTAAACTTCCACTTGACAAGACATTAGATACAATCTGCACATGTACCCATGTGAGACAAAATAGGCTTGGGAAATCCATGCAAAACATCACTATGATTAGGACAACTGTGGGAAGACTAGCTCTTTGACATCCTCATGATCATCGACGGTAGTGAACTAATCCCAAGCTTGGCAGTCTGCAATGGTGTCTGTGTACTCTGTGGTGACATCTTTCTGGAAACGAACTCTCTCCTTTGTTGCATTTTGGTACATTGCTCTAGCTCCTCTCTCCAACTTGTCTAATAACATGCGCATCAATGTCTTGACTGCGGTCGGATCAACAACATATTGATGCATGGTGTCTACACTGATGACCAAGTCTGTGCTAATGGCTATGCACATCAAATCATCAAAGTACGAGTCAAGCTCAAGTTGGACTTGTGCCTTTTCCTTTGCCTTGATGAGTGTCCAAATACATGGGATCGCATGTGCATGCACAACAACATCTATACTCCTGAATACCCATGCATGGGAAGCCTGCGAACTAGTGATGAGCTATGGGAGATCTTCATAGTTCTAGATCTGACCCCAGATGCGTGCCTTCATCTCAACCTCTTAGGGCTTCATCATATTAGGCAAGTGTAATGGGGCTCCCTTGTATCTCATTATCCATGTTTGCATGTAGTCAACAACAGTATGCACATTTGACAAGATATGTGCTCACCTACCACATCGCTGCTGTCAAATGTTGAGATGGAAAACTAACTTATGCACGATACCAAACTTGGAATACAACACCCGCGTGATTGTCTCAAGGGACGATACTTCATCTAGTATTGCCTTCTTCAACTCTACTTGGGTGGATGCTATAACTAGTTCTCTTCCCTGCTTGATCTTCTGTAACTCCTTAGCCATTCTCTCATTCTCTGCTATCAAGCGAACACTCGAGCTAGTGGCTTTGGCATAGGTAGCATCGACCAATGCTACTGGATGCTTGTGCACATTAGACATGATCACTCATTCTTCAAACTGTGCAGGAGATTTGTTTTCATGCAGAGTAGACACTCTGCATGATTGTACAACTCTATGTTGTGACTTGTTGAATGATATGTTGTTCATCTCTCCTTCCAGATTGTTTCCAAGGATCTCATGATCTCCTTGGTCGCTTGGGACTTGCTCTGCTTCCAGATCCGGTGAAGTTGGTGGGTTGACCTCTTGGTGGTATGGCATGAGGTGAATGTCTTGTTCTAACTCTCATTGCTCCATCTGCTCAAGTGCTTATTCAATCTCTTGAGCGAAGTCCTACTCCTACGACTGCTCACCCTGTATGCTTGGTGCCATCTGTTCGAATGAGTCTACTACTAGTATAGGCACCGTTTCATCTGTCTGTACATGTTGCATCGCCTTCTATACCGATCCTTGTTGTGCCTCCTTCCCCTGTTTGCGCAACTCTTGTTCCTCCCGGAGTTTCTCCTTCAACTCATGCAACTCCTTCATTGTTCCTCCATACTCTATTTTTCTCTCTGCCTTTGAGTATTCCTCCTGTCACATTGTTGCCTCATCGCCTCTATTGCTAAAGCTTATTTCTACACAAGTGGGTCTGCTCTAAATTTGCAGGTTTGTTTTGCCTCTGCACTATCGACAATATTTCTCTTGCCTTTGTTCCATGTCGATATGTTTACCTCTGTTGTTGTTATTGTTGGTTCTCTCCTCGATGTTGCTTCGCTAACCATTCCACAGCGATGTCGACTGGTTCATTGGCCTAGAGAAGCTGTAACAATATCTCCATGGGTCTTCCTATGCCCAATGACATGCCCCATGGATCCATTGAAATTGTACTCTCGCGCAATGATCTTTCACAATATAATGTAGGTCATATGGATTGCAGCTTCGGACGTCGAAAGGATATTTCTTGATCTCCTCTATTTCGACATCTGCATACTTGAGGTTCCGTATCTCATACAATCTGATCTGCAATAGAAGAGTGGGCCAAGGTGCCTTCTTCTTTTGGTGTAGCCTAGTTGACAGTCCTGCCAATATGTGGTATGATACTTCACGCATGAAGAGGTTTTCCATGGCAAATTTCAACAAACCATGCAAAGGATTCTCTGTGTTGTACATCCGTATGAAGGTGCTAGATGGTGAGGCATACCAATCTGCTATGTCAATCAATGCCTCCATTGCTGCCATCGACATGCAAGGGGGATCTTCCTCAAATATCATCTTGTACACCAGGGTGACAAAATGATCTGACAGTTGTGTGATAACTCCTCTAAAGCTACATTCAAACAACATTTTACAATAAGTATTCATATAGGTTTCCGCCGATGTCCATGCCCACTTCATGCCCGAGAACTATTGACGGGCACAAATTGCATCCAAGATGTAAGCGAACATGTAGATTTAGGCTTTTTGACCTTTGCTTGGCTGTCAAGCTCCTGTTACCTATTCCTTCAACCTGTGGAACAACATGTCGAACTGGTTGCATGCTTTTCCTTCACTGGCCAGTTGGTCCAACACGATCACCCAACTCTGAGGGAAGGTCTTTGTCCTCTCTTTTCTATACAAGAAAAATGCAAAGATGACCAAGAATTGATACACCCTCTACATTATATTCATCTTGTAAATCTGGTTGGGTTGTCATCCTGAATTTGGTTGGATCCTTTACCCAGTTCTTCAAGATATCCCTAGATTTGGCATTGCTGCTAGGTATGCTGAAGGGTGTCTCCATGGTGATCACTGGCTTCGAAAAATGGCACATCTGCTGATAATCCTATGCCCTAAAGGTAGCAATATTCAACCCACTAAAACTGGTCAATGTCATCGTCTCAGGATCAGTGTGCGAGACAATCCAATGTATCATGTCCGTGCATAGGAATGCGGGATACCTGCATGCAATTTGGTACAAGCTAGACTTGTGAATGTTCACATAGACTTGGCAGTCTTTGAGATCTTCCCCAAATGTGCCTGAGAATGCATCATTGACCTCTTGTCATTTCAGCTTGATGTCTTTGTCTATGATCAGCTTGGTGTCTTCATAAATCAGAAAACTCATAGACACTCGCTCAAATGTTGTTCCAGTTGCACTTCCATTGGTGTCCTTCGATCCTGTTCTCTTAGAGGTCATTGATCTTGAACTGCTGAGAGGCAGATGAACACCTGCTATATCTACAGACATGGCCACATGCATGGAAATAAATATGTCAGTTAAACCATAGCAAACTTGAGGGATGACATGCAACATACCTGGGGATTAATTGGCAAGGATTGCACAATATTCACTCAGAGGCCTGGAGACTGACTGCCAGAACTATGCAAAAGGCAGTTCGGACTATCAGGAGGCTAGTTGACTATTGGAATTGCACAATGCACAATCAAAACTCGCCTGCTAAGTGTTGGGATTGTGCAATGCACAATTCCAGCTGGAAAGTGTTGCAGGCCCAAGGACTGCATTGCTCAATTTTCTGGGCCAGTAGTCACTGCCTCTCAGAATTGCGCAAGGCAAGACTGGAGGGCATTAACTGGCCAAAATTGTGCATTTTCTGGGAGGAAGGTAGAGCCTTCCCTCTCAGAATTGCGCAATTTTGTCTTGGTGAGGCAGAGTTGGGGCCAAGGTTGCCTAGACCCACCGACAGGCAACTGAAAGCAAAAGAAGATGTGAATTCATGGCAATACTGAGTGTAAGCAGGAGTGAATGATCATTGAAATAGTGAATGCAAGATTCAGAAAACTGAACAACATGCATGTGTGTGAAACGAGTTGCCGAATCGATGACCATTCGTGCAAAACAATGTCATGCATGCTATTGGAGAGGTAAATCCCCTCTATGGATAGAGGCGATCCCTACTAGCCCAAAGGGGGTCTAGCAACAATCAAACAATGCTACACTGCAGGTTCCTAGTTGTAATTAACAAGTGGGTAAAAGAAACCTACTTGGATCCCAACGCTATGTTCATCGAAGAGATGATCCTCTCGCTCCTTCGCTCCAGCCGATCACAGTCCTCCACTATCCTCGCGGATGGACACCTGCACAAGCAAAGAGAGGACAAACACAAGCATAAAATCTACTAAAAACAACTATGTATCAGTCAGGAAGGATACAATTTACATTAATCATTCATAGGACAAATGGAAATGGAACCATAAGAGTAGTCATCTATCTTTATTGATCAGAAAATAGAGTAAGGTACAACCGAAGTCCTGACACTGAGTCCTTCTCTAGAGGGTCCAGCCAGCATGTCTTCCAATCATTCACCTTTGAAGCAAATCTCCCAAGTCAAAGAGGTCTCTCTCTCACATACAAGGCAACAAGCTCATGACCTTCCTCAAGCTCAAAGCAATCCTCACACAACACACCAAAATGCCTACAAAGAGCAGCACTAATGCACTAAGAATTCCTCAATCAAAGTCTATATGTTCCAAACTAGCTGCTCATGGGCAATGGAGGAGGCTTATAAAGGAGAAGGAGTCTCCATGAATAGGTAAAGGATGAGCTTTCCCCCAAGATGAGTGGATGGTCAGTCGAACAGACATGCCAGAGAAAGGATGACGACCTCAACAATGCTAACAACCAAGTCTGGAGTGATCTGGAAGGTTGGCTGTTAGAACAAATTCACCCAAACAGGATCAGCGTGGGTGCAACACTAGGCTGGCGCGCTGGTATCGCAGATCAACTATAGAGGAGGTCTGGTCAGCGCTAAAGAATACATGCGGAGGACGCGCTGCCCGTAAAATTAGACCAGCGTGGAAAACACGTGTGCTTCCGCACTGGCAGTGCAACAGTTACATTAGCCTCCGCCTGTCAGCGCGGTTATTTAATTAGCAGACGCGATGATTCATTTAACTTAGGCAAAGAGGGTTTTTAGCCATTTCAGGGAGCATGAGCTTAGGTGAATGTGGTTTTATAGCACAGTAGGGAGAC